>JAAAWM010012034.1:0-151494 GCA_036873465.1 Thinopyrum obtusiflorum
ATTGAGCATCAAGATCTATAGAGATAGATCAAGACGCTTGATAAGTTTTTTTTTCAATGAGTACATACCTTGACAAGATTTTGAAGTAGTTCAAAATGGAACAGTCAAAGAAAGAGTTCTTGCCTGTGTTACAAGGTGTGAAATTGAGTAAGACTCAAAGCCCGACCACGGCAGAAGATAGAAAGAGAATGAAAGTCGTTCCCTATGCCTCAGCCATAGGTTCTATAAAGTATGTCATGCTGTGTACCAGATCTATTGTATACCCTACACTGATTTTGGCAAGGGAGTACAATAGTGATCTAGGAGTAGATCACTGAACAGCCGTCAAAATTATCCTTAGTGGAATAAGGATATGTTTCTCGATTATGGAGGTGACAAAAGGTTCGTCGTAAAGGGTTACGTCGATACAAGTTTTGGCACTGATCCAGATGACTCTAAGTCTTAATCTGGATACATATTGAAAGTGGGAGCAATTAGCTAAAGTAGCTCCGTGCAGAGCATTGTAGACATAGAAATTTGCAAAATACATACGGATCTGAATATGGCAGACCCGTTGACTAAACCTCTCTCACAAGCAAAACATGATCACACCTTAGAACCCTTTGAGTGTTGGTCACATGGCGATGTGAACTATTGGTGTTAATCACATGGCAATGTGAACTAGATTATTGACTCTAGTGCAAGTGGGAGACTGAAGGAAATATGCCCTAGAGGCAATAATAAAATTGTTATTTATATTTCCTTATATCATGATAAATGTTTATTATTCATGCTAGAATTGTATTAACCGGAAACTTAGTACATGTGTGAATATAAACAAACATAATTTCCCTAGTATGCCTCTACTAGACTAGCTCGTTGATCAAAGATGGTTAAGGTTTCCTAACCATTGACATGAGTTGTCATTTGATAACGAGATCACCTCATTAGGAGAATGACGTGATGGACTTGACCCAACCGTTAGCTTAGCACACGATCGTTATGTTTAGTGCTACTGCTTTCACTATGTCATATACATGTTCCTCAGACCATGAGATCATACAACTCCTGGACACCGTAGGAATACTTTGGGTGTTATCAAACATCACAACGTAACTGGGTGACTATAAAGGTACACTACAGGTATCTCCGAAAGTGTCTGTTGGGTTGTGATGAATCGAGATTGGGATTTGTCATTCCGTCTGTCGGAAAGGTATCTCTGGGCCCTCTCGGTAATACAGCATCACAGAAGCCTTGCAAGCACCGTGGCTAATGAGTTAGCTGCAGGATGAAGTATTACGGAACGAGTAAAGAGACTTGCCAGTAACGAGATTGAACTAGGTATGGAATACCGACGATCAAGTCTCGGGCAAGTAACATACCGCAGGACAAAGGGAACAACGTATGATGATATAAGAGGTTCAACCGATAAAGATCTTCGTGGAATATGTGGGAGCCAATATGAGTATCCAGATTCCGCTATTGGTTATTGACCGGGGAGTCATCTCGGTCATGTCTACATAGTTCCCGAACCTGTAGGGTCGGCACACTTAAGGTTCGATGACGTAATAGTATTGTATGAGTTATGTGATTGGTGACCGAAGGTTGTTCGGAGTCCCGGATGAGATCACGGACATGAGGGGGGGGGGGGGGGGGGGGGGGGGGGGGGGGGGGGGGGGGGGGGGGGGGGGGGGGGGGGGGGGGGGGGGGGGGGGGGGGGGGGGGGGGGGGGGGGGGGGGGGGGGGGGGGGGGGGGGGGGGGGGGGGGGGGGGGGGGGGGGGGGGGGGGGGGGGGGGGGGGGGGGGGGGGGGGGGGGGGGGGGGGGGGGGGGGGGGGGGGGGGGGGGGGGGGGGGGGGGGGGGGGGGGGGGGGGGGGGGGGGGGGGGGGGGGGGGGGGGGGGGGGGGGGGGGGGGGGGGGGGGGGGGGGGGCCCCTCTCCTACTCCCTCTCTCCCTCCTCTTTCCCCCCTTGTAGGAGGAGTCCTACTAGGGGTGGGAGTCCCACTCCTAGTAGGACTCCCCCCCCTCCTTGGTGTGCCTCGTCTAGGGGCCGGCCCCCTCCCTCCTTTATATACGGAGGGGGGGGCGCCCCCTCTAGCACACAATTGACTTGATCAATTAGCCGTGTGCGGCGCCCCCCCTCCACCGTTTATAGCCACCATCATATTTCCGGAGTGCTTAGGCGAAGCCCTACCGGAATCTCTACACCATCACCGTCGCCACGCCGTCGTGCTGACGGAACTCATCTACTACCTCGACGACTAGCTGGATCTAGAAGGCGAGGGACGTCACCGAGCTGAACGTGTGTTAGAACTCGGAGGTGCCATACGTTCGACACTTGATCGGTGGATCGCGAAGCTGTTCGACTACATCGACCGCGTCACTAGACGCTTCCGCTAACGGTCTACAAGGGTATGTAGACACACTCCCCCCCTCGTAGCGATGCATCACCATGGATAGATCTTGCGTGAGCGTAGGAAATTTTTTGAAATTGCATGCTACGATTTCCTTCAAGATAGGACCCCTCGAACGGTTTAAACTCAACCGTCGAGCAACCATGGCGCCCAAATTAAAAGTTCTATCATGAAGTAAAGCATGGCGCAAAATAGTGAGGTCAGGGGCACTAAGGCCTCCACTCTCCCCACGACCAATTAAACATCTCCCAGCAAATAATGAGTAATAGCACAAAATAGGAAAATGCAAACTAGCCACTCTCGCTTCCGACACTCCTCTCCCTTCCCCTACGCTAACTTCATCAATAAAATCTTCCACATCTCTAGGACGTGGCTCATTGACGCTGCCCTCATAAGGTAATTTGCAAACCTCACAAAAATCATAAAGCGTCATCTCCTTATGCTCATCATATAAATAAAACTCTACTGTGGGTGGTGATTTCCTAGCATGAAAGTGAAAATTTTGCACGAAGGTATTAGTGAGTAGGAGGTATTGTTCACACTTATCGTGGAGGAAGTCGGTGATGCCTGCATTCTCAGCCAAATAATAGAAATCCTCATAAATTCCGGCCGCCCCCAAGAATGTATCACTTGGCCATTCACACGGCCGAACCTCCACGGTGCGAGGAAGGTTGTACTTGGGCTTCTTCTTCTCTTCATTTTCATTTTCCTTTGAACCCCGGCTTCAAGAGCCTCTCAACCATCTCTTCGTCATTTCTTTTCTTTGAAAATTTCTGAAATTTTTAGTGACCCAAAATAAAAGTGAACAAAACTCAACAAGATTGATAGCAACTACTCCCACAAGTGCCTAGAGGCTATATCATGCATCAAAACTACTTGGGACCATATAAATTTGACATGCAAGCTCAAGAACAAGGTCACCACAGCAGCAAAAATTTGCAATATATAAAGCAATAGAACAAAAACTAATTAGACCATTGGAGGAGTCACATACCGAAGAACGATCCCCCAAAACAGTTTTGCAAATGGAGCTTTGCACAAGGAGATCGAAAATGGCAGCAAGATGAGCTAGAACACGGGTTTGAGCAACGGGATGATTTTTTCTGGAGGAAGACAAAGTGGATGGGTGCTGGAATAAGTGAGAGGGACCCACGTGGGACCCACAAGGCAGGGGGCGTGCCTAGGGGGTAGGGCGCACCCTCCACCCTTGTGGTCCACTGGTGCAGCCCCCTGGTGTGTTCTCAGTACCAAAAATTCTCAAATATTCTATAAAAAATCATACTAAATTTTCAGGGCATTTGGAGAACTTTTATTTTTCGGGACATTTTTTATTGCACGGATAATTCAGAAAACAGACGGATAATGATATTTTTTCTTTATTTAATCTAAATAACAGGAAGTAAAAAGTAGGTACAGAAAGTTGTGCTTTCTAAATTCATCCATCTCATGCTCATCAAAAGGAATCCATTAACAAGGTTGATCAAGTCTTATTAACAAACTTCTTTCGAATAACATGAAACCTGAGAATTTTCGAATAACACTAGGTTACCTCAACGGGGATATGCATGTCCCCAACAATAAGAATATCATATTTCTTTTTGACAGTAGGGAGAGGGAATTCAAAACCTCCAATAGTAATAGTTGAAATTT
Source organism: Thinopyrum obtusiflorum (assembly GCA_036873465.1). NCBI lineage: Eukaryota > Viridiplantae > Streptophyta > Magnoliopsida > Poales > Poaceae > Thinopyrum > Thinopyrum obtusiflorum. The sequence continues at coordinate 4,044 of JAAAWM010012034.1, forward strand.
TTCCAATAGAATTGATACTATGAACTTGAGATTGTTTCTTCGGAAAGTGTACCGTATGCTCATTACCATTAACATGAAAAGTGACATTGCCTTTGTTGCAATCAATAACAGCCCCTGCAGTATTCAAAAAGGGTCTACCAAGGATGATCGACATATTGTCGTCCTCAGGAATATCAAGAATAACAAAGTCCGTTAAGATAGTAACGTTTGCAACCACAACAGGCACATCCTCACAAATACCAATGGGTATAGCAGTTGATTTATCAGCCATTTGCAAAGAGATTTCAGTAGGTGTCAACTTATTCAAACAAGTCTACGATATAAAGAGAAAGGCATGACACTAACACCGGCTCCCAAATCACATAAAGCAGTTTTAACATAGTTTCTTTTAATGGAGCATGGTATAGTTGGTATTCCTGGATCTCCTAGTTTCTTTGGTATTCCACCTTTAAAAGTGTAATTAGCAAGCATGGTGGAAATTTTAGCTTCCGGTATCTTTCTTTTAATTGTAACAATATCCTTCATATACTTAGCATAAGGAGACATTTTCAGAATATCAGTCAAACGCATACGCAAAAAGACAGGTCTAAGCATTTCAACAAAGCGCTCAAAATCCTCATTATCCTTTTTCTTGGATGGTTTAGGAGGAAAGTGCATGGGTTTCTGAACCCATGGTTCTCTTTCTTTACTGTGCTTCCTAGCAACGAAGTCTCTCTTATCGTAACGTTGATTCTTAGGTTGTGGGTTATCAAGATCAACAGCAGGTTCAATCTCCACATCATTATCATTACTAAGTTGAGCATCAACATGAACATCATCATTAACATTAGTACTAGGTTCATGTTCATCACCAGATTGTGTCTCGGCATCAGAAATAGAAATGTCATTTGGATTCTCGGGTGTATCTATAACAGGTTCACTAGAAGCATGCAAAGTCCTATCAGTTTTCTTTTTCTTTTTATTACTAGGAGGACTAGGTGCATCAGTGTTAATTCTCTGAGAATCTTGCTCAACTCTCTTAGGATGGCCTTCAGGATACAAAGGTTCCTATGTCATCTTACCACCTCTAGTCATAACCCTAACAACCTTATCATTGTTCTTACTATTCAACTCATTGAGCAAATCATCCTGTGCCTTAAGTACTTGTTCTACTTGAGTTTTAACCATGGAAGCATGCTTACTAATAATCTTAAGATCACTAACAGTTCTACTCATGTAATCACCCAAGCAGTCAAGCATATAAGCATTACGTTTCAATTATCTACTAACATAAGCATTGAAATTTTCTTGTTTAACAATAAAATTATCGAACTCATCCAAGCATTGACTAGCAGACTTATTATGAGGAATATCACCTTCATCAAATCTATAGAGAGAATTTACCTCTACTACCTGTGTTGGGTTATCAAGACCATGTATTTCTTCAATAGGTGGTGAATTCTTAACATCTTCAGCTTTAATACCTTTTTCTTTCATAGATTTCTTTGCCTCTTGCATATCTTCAGGACTGAGAAATAGAATACCTCTTTTCTTCGGAGTTGGCTTAGGAGTTGGTTCAGGAAGTGTCCAATCATTATCATTACTCGGTATATTATTCAATAGCAATTCAACTTGCTCAACAGTTCGTTCCCTGAAAACACAACCATCACAACTATCTAGGTGGTCCCTAGAAGCATCGGTTAGTCCATTATAAAAGATATCAAGTATTTCATTTTTCTTGAGAGGATGATCAGGCAAATCATTAAGTAATTGGAGAAGCCTCCCCCAAGCTTGTGGGAGACTCTCTTCTTCAATTTGCATAAAGTTAAATATTTCCTTTAAAGCAGCTTGTTTCTTATGAGCAGGGAAATATTTTTCAGAGAAGTAGTAAATCATATCCTGGGAACTACGCACACAACCAGGAGCAAGAGAATTAAACCATAACTTAGCATCGCCCTTTAATGAGAAAGGAAACAATTTAAGAATATAGTAATAACGAATTTTTTCCTCATGAGCAAATAGGGTGGCTATATCATTCAATTTAGTGAGATGTGCCACAACAGTTTCAGATTCATAACCATGGAAAGGATCAGATTCAACCAAAGTAATTAACTCAGGATCAACAGAGAATTCATAATCCTTATCAGTAACGGGGGGGGGGGGGGGGGGGGGGGGGGGGGGGGGGGGGGGGGGGGGGGGGGGGGGGGGGGGGGGGGGGGGGGGGGGGGGGGGGGGGGGGGGGGGGGGGGGGGGGGGGGGGGGGGGGGGGGGGGGGGGGGGGGGGGGGGGGGGGGGGGGGGGGGGGGGGGGGGGGGGGGGGGGGGGGGGGGGGGGGGGGGGGGGGGGGGGGGGGGGGGGGGGGGGGGGGGGGGGGGGGGGGGGGGGGGGGGGGGGGGGGGGGGGGGGGGGGGGGGGGGGGGGGGGGGGGGGGGGGGGGGGGGGGGGGGGGGGGGGGGGGGGGGGGGGGGGGGGGGGGGGGGGGGGGGGGGGGGGGGGGGGGGGGGGGGGGGGGGGGGGGGGGGGGGGGGGGGGGGGGGGGGGGGGGGGGGGGGGGGGGGGGGGGGGGGGGGGGGGGGGGGGGGGGGGGGGGGGGGGGGGGGGGGGGGGGGGGGGGGGGGGGGGGGGGGGGGGGGGGGGGGGGGGGGGGGGGGGGGGGGGGGGGGGGGGGGGGGGGGGGGGGGGGGGGGGGGGGGGGGGGGGGGGGGGGGGGGGGGGGGGGGGGGGGGGGGGGGGGGGGGGGGGGGGGGGGGGGGGGGGGGGGGGGGGGGGGGGGGGGGGGGGGGGGGGGGGGGGGGGGGGGGGGGGGGGGGGGGGGGGGGGGGGGGGGGGGGGGGGGGGGGGGGGGGGGGGGGGGGGGGGGGGGGGGGGGGGGGGGGGGGGGGGGGGGGGGGGGGGGGGGGGGGGGGGGGGGGGGGGGGGGGGGGGGGGGGGGGGGGGGGGGGGGGGGGGGGGGGGGGGGGGGGGGGGGGGGGGGGGGGGGGGGGGGGGGGGGGGGGGGGGGGGGGGGGGGGGGGGGGGGGGGGGGGGGGGGGGGGGGGGGGGGGGGGGGGGGGGGGGGGGGGGGGGGGGGGGGGGGGGGGGGGGGGGGGGGGGGGGGGGGGGGGGGGGGGGGGGGGGGGGGGGGGGGGGGGGGGGGGGGGGGGGGGGGGGGGGGGGGGGGGGGGGGGGGGGGGGGGGGGGGGGGGGGGGGGGGGGGGGGGGGGGGGGGGGGGGGGGGGGGGGGGGGGGGGGGGGGGGGGGGGGGGGGGGGGGGGGGGGGGGGGGGGGGGGGGGGGGGGGGGGGGGGGGGGGGGGGGGGGGGGGGGGGGGGGGGGGGGGGGGGGGGGGGGGGGGGGGGGGGGGGGGGGGGGGGGGGGGGGGGGGGGGGGGGGGGGGGGGGGGGGGGGGGGGGGGGGGGGGGGGGGGGGGGGGGGGGGGGGGGGGGGGGGGGGGGGGGGGTTTCAATTGGTATCAGAGCTTTGGTCTCCATTGCTTTGGTTTAATCACCATTGGAGGAAGATGGATGAGTCTACGTTGGGGAGTCTTAGACGTAGAGTGCCTATACTTGATGGAGATTTCTTTCATGAATGGAAAAATGAGATGCTTGAGATTTTCAATGAATATCACTTGAACAAGTACATTACTAGCCCTTGTGCGCCCCTTGTTAATCCTTTGCATCCTACCCCCGATGAATCTATTGACATGATTTGCAATCTTAGAACTGTTAATCTTATCACTAGAGGATTGCCTAGAAACTTGATAGGTCGCTTGCCTACTCTTGATTGTGCCTATACCATATGGAGATTTCTTGAGGAAAGATTTCCAAACTACTCCTTGAAAAACTTAGATGAGATTCTTCATAAGTCCATTGCTTTAAATAAGATGAGTCCAAATGATCCTAAGTTTGGTGATTATCTATTTGAGCTTCGTGACCTTATGCGTGCCAAAGGAGATGTTGGAATTATTAGCAATATCATTTTCGAAGTCATTAGAATTCATAAAGATGAACATTGTCTTGGTCATAAAGCTAATGAATCACTCTCTCTAGGTAATGATCAATCACAAGACGATGTCGAACATGGATACTATGATGAGGATGATGATAGTGACTTTGATCTCGATGAGTCTATGAGACACTTTGGTCTTATGGCTAATCTTTGCGGCTACATGGCTGGAGGAAAGGAATGGGTCCTTGATAGTGGATGTACCGATCACATGACCGGAGACAAGGATATGTTTCGTGAGCTCGCTGAAAACGATGGCCCTCGGAAGTATGTCACTTTTGGTGATAACTCAAAGGGTAAGGTGGTTGGCCTTGGTAAGGTGGCCATCTCACATGACAGCTCTATCCAAAATGTTATGCTCGTTGAATCTCTTGGCTATAATTTACTTTTCGTATCTAGACTAGCTGACTTCGGTTTCAATGTCCTATTTACTAAAGTAGATTGCCAAGTGTTTCGAAGAGATAATCATAAAATGGTCTTTACCGGTATACGTAGAGGTGATCTATACATTGTTGATTTCACTAAAAAGGCTCAACCTAGAACTTGCTTAATTGCTAAATCTTCTAAAGGTTGGTTGTGGCATAGAAGGTTAGGTCATGTGGGCATGCGAAATCTTGATAAGCTTATTAAAGGTGATCATATCCTTGGTGTTAAAGATGTTATATTTGACAAAGATAGACTTTGTAGTGCTTGTCAAGCAGGAAAACAGGTTGGAGGAAGTCATCCCGTGAAAAACATCATGACCACGGGAAGACCGCTCGAGCTACTTCATATGGATCTTTTTGGTCCCAATGCCTACAAGAGTCTCGGTGGTAACTCGTTCGGTTTAGTCATTGTCGATGATTTTTCAAGATTTACGTGGGTGTTCTTTCTTGATGATAAATCACAGGTCCAAAAGATCTTCAAGAACTTCGCTAGGAAGGCCCAAAATCAATTTGAAGTGAAGATCAAGAAGGTTCACAGCGATAATGGAACGGAGTTCAAGAATGCAAATGTGGACACCTTTCTTGACGAAGAAGGGATTTCACATGAGTTCTCGGCTACGTACACGCCTCAACAAAATGGAGTTGTTGAGAGGAAGAACCGGACTCTTATTGAGATGGCGAGAACGATGCTTGATGAGTACAAGACGCCAAAACACTTTTGGGCGGAAGCAGTTGAGACAGCTTGTCATGCGACAAATCGTCTATATCTTCACAAGCTACTCGGCAAGACGGCATACGAGCTTCTCACCGGTAACAAACCCCAAGTTGGATACTTTCGAGTATTCAGCTCAAAGTGCTATATTCTTGATAAGCATCGTCGTTCTAAATTTGCTCCTAAATCTCATGAGGGTTTCCTACTCGGTTATGGCTCAAACTCTCACACTTACCGTGTCTACAACAATTTCACCCAAAAGGTTGAAGAGACGGTAGATGTGAAGTTTGATGAATCTAACGGCTCGCAAGTAGAGCAATTGCCAATTGATGTAGGAGACAAAGACCCTTCGGAAGCAATCCAAGACTTGTCTATTGGCAAGGTTCGTCCAACGGAGCTGAAGGAGAGTACCTCGTCCGTCCAAGTGGAAGCCTCTACCTCACGACAAGGTGAACCAAGAGTTGACACGGAGGCATCCACAAGTGGGACACGCCAAGATGAAGAAAACGAGGAAGTACACCAAGATGAACCTCATCGACATCCTTCTCCACCTCGACAAGAGAACGACAACATCAACAACGAAGAAGGCCAAGAGGAAGAACAAGATGATGAAGAAGATGTTCCACCCCGACCTAAGCAAAAGCTCTCACGAGTTAGAGCAAGAGTCTCAAGAGATCATCCCGTTGAACAAATCTTTGATGATATTCAAACCGGGAGAATCACTCGCTCTAAAACTCGTTTGGCTAATTTCTGTGAGCATTACTCATTTATCTCTAGTATTGAACCAATGAAGGTTGAAGATACTCTAGAAGATCCGGATTGGACAAATGCCATGCACGAAGAGCTACACAACTTTGAGAGGAACCAAGTTTGGACATTGGTTGAGAAGCCCGACGACTACCACAACATCATCGGTACCAAATGGGTGTTTCGCAACAAGCAAGATGAAGATGGACAAGTTGTACGCAACAAGGCCCGACTCGTCGCCCAAGGCTACACTCAAGTTGAAGGTATGGACTATGGTGATACATATGCCCCTGTTGCTAGACTTGAGTCCATACGCATCTTACTTGCTTATGCTAATCATCATGATATCACATTATATCAAATGGACATTAAAAGTGATTTTCTAAATGGTGAAATTAAGGAGGAAGTTTATGTTAAACAACCTCCCGGCTTTGTTAATCCTAAGAAACCCAACCATGTTTACAAACTTCACAAAGCTCTTTATGGTCTTAAACAAGATCCTAGAGCGTGGTATAAATGCTTGACTAAATTCCTTATTGAAAAAGGCTTTGAGATTGGAAAAATTGATTCTACTCTTTTTACTAAAAGGGTTCATGGTGAATTATTTGTATGCCAAATTTATGTGGATGATATCATATTTGGTTCGACTAACCCTCATTTTAGTGAAAAGTTTGGAAGGCTAATGTCGGAGAAGTTTGAGATGTCTATGATGAGTGAACTCAAGTTCTTTCTTGGTTTGCAAATCAAGCAAACTAAGGAGGGTACCTTTGTCTCTCAAACAAAGTACACCAAGGATTTGTTCAAGAAGTTCAACATGCAAGAATGCAAAGGTATGAGTACACCCATGCCTACTAGTGGACATCTTGACTTAACCAAGGATGGCAAACCAGTTGATCAAAAGGTTTACCGCTCTATGATCGGTTCGTTGTTATATCTATGTGCCTCCCGTCCCGATATTATGCTTAGTGTGTGCATGTGTGCACGATATCAAGCGGCCCCCAAAGAAAGTCATCTTAAGGCTGTGAAAAGGATAGTGAGATACTTAATTCATACACCAAATTTTGGCATTTGGTATCCTAAGAGGTCTTCTTTTGATCTTGTTGGCTACTCCGATTTGGACTATGCCGGAGACAAGGTTGATAGAAAGTCCACTTCGGGTACTTGTCAATTTCTTGGTAGATCTCTTGTGTCTTGGTCTTCCAAAAAACAAAACTCGGTATCCTTATCCACCGCCGAAGCGGAATACATTGCCGTCGGTTCATGTTGTGCTCAATTACTTTGGATGACCCAAACTCCTAAAGATTATGGGATTCATGTGAAACATGTTCCATTGCTTTGTGATAATGAGAGTGCTATTAAGATTGCTCACAATCCCGTGCAACATTCTCGAACTAAGCATATTGAAGGTTGTCATCATTTCATTCGAGATCATGTTGCTAAAGGAGACATTGATCTTAAGCATGTTCGTACCGATAAGCAATTGGCAGATATATTCACCAAACCGCTTGATGAGAAAGTATTTTGCCGTTTGAGAGGTGAATTAAACATCATTGATGCTTCAAACTTGGAGTAGAAACTCCATTTGGATACATGCAAGGCATGAGTTTTGACTAATCCTTGATGTTTCTCTTATGTTGATGATCATATGTCTTGGATCTATATTTGTACTCTTGCATGTTATCTAACCCTTGTAGGTACTTGGATAAGCCAAAGTCTATGAGATTGCAACTCACTCACATCTTGAGCAATCTCTACATCACCAAGTCTCTACAATATGGTGGTTGAAGACAAGGAAGCATGAAACCTTTCTACATATCCTTTGACAATCTCTATATATCAAATTTCACTTGGTACCAAATTTCATGCTTGTCATTTTGGATACACAAGTGCTCTTCCTTGCAAGACTAACCCATGTAGGTAGATGAACTCAAACTACAAGTGGTGCTTCCAACTCTTGATGAGCTACATCAACCTTGAGCAACCCACACAAGTTTAACTACATGATCAAGATCAACACCACCACCCAAGGTATGTTATTCCATCTTAGAGAAGCTTTACCCCAAGTCATGGGTCAAAGCAGCTCAACAAGATGTGAATACATCAAAATGCTTAAATGAAAAATGGCAACCCCATTTTGAGCTTAAACGATGAGTATGACCTATAATCAAGTGTTCTCACTTGACTCCTCAGTCAATATACTCTAACATAGGTGACTTTGTCGCCGACCAATTCTAGATGAAGTTCTCTAATGTTTCTCTGAGATCTTGCATTTGTCTCTAGCATGTGAGTTTCCCTTTTGTCAAAAAAAAACTTCATCTAGATTTGTTTTCTTTTCTCTGTTATGTTATGCATTCCCTGCATCCAATTCATTGCAAATCTTTCAGTTAATTCCTTGCAAATCTTTGTGAGATCTTATTTGCCTAAGTGAGCTGAGATGACAATTTTTTTCTCTCTGTGTTGAAATCGGCCTCACCGATTTGTTCTTCTCGGCCAAACCGAACCAACTCAGTGCCACCGAAGCAAACAACTCAGAGTAACTGACTTCAATACTGAGAAAATACTTTACCATTTGCATCCTGCATATTTGTTCCAGCTCCACTCGATGATTCTTGTTCTCTACCAGCATCTTATATTACATGTTGCTTTGTACTGTGACTCAAGGACCAAACCTACTTGACTCATGCTCCAGAAGTTCCCTTCTTGGAAATTGATGTCAAAGGGGGAGAGAGAGCACATCAAAGCTTATCACATAAGAGAGAATGCACACCTTAAGCTTCTCCAGATGCTTATTTTCCATAGAGGAGAGAAGTCACATGTCTTCAAGAGGGGAAAGACATGTTAGTATGTGTTATGTTTGTTATGATTGTTTTACTCTGATTTTGTTTTGCTCTGATTTTCTTTTCCCTATCTTCTCCCATTATCTAATATATAAGATTCAGGGGAAGAGAGAGCTTATTTCCAAGGGAAGAAAATCTTCGAATTCATTGCATATCTTTATTCTTTGGGGACATGTCAATATCCAAATAGAGTACTAAGTACTCACTCACTACATGTCATCCCAATCTTGGTACTCTTGTGGTTTACTGTTCTTGCTCTGCTTAGTAGATATTCCTATGTTATCTAACCTTGTTTACTCAAGTTCATCTATTTCAAAGCCAGCTCATGACCGCAAGGTAAGTATATGCATCACACTCATGTGCATGATGATCTCTTGCTGATGTACATATTGTTTGCAAGAAGGAATCATGAACATTGATGTACACTTCCTATATTCACACCATTTGCTTTGATGCATATAGCCAAGATACATGTAACTCATTGCCTGCTCTGTCATGCTTATGCATTCACATGGTATTATATTCTATCTTCACATGATTGCATACATGTAGGGGGAGCCTATGCATGTTACATGTCTTTCCAAAGCTTTACTTGTTATTCCTTGTATCTTTATCTAAAAGCTTTGATGTATGTTGTCATCAATTACCAAAAAGGGGGAGATTGAAAGCGCAAGTGCTCCCTGGGTGATTTTGGTAATTAATGTCAACATATCTCTTGTTGGATTAATACTTCTATCTAGTATATTTCAGAGAGTTCAACAAAGGCGTGGCATGGATAAGAGGATGTGGAACCCCTTCAAGATGCTGAGGACACATGTTGGCTCAAGCTCAAGACTCTACATTTTTCATTTTAGTGATCCAAGATCACATTGAGTCCATAGGAAAAGCCAATACTATTAAAAGGGGATGAGGTGTTGCTTAATGGCTTGCTTGCGCAAAGTGCTTAGTGATATGCTCCAAAAGCCCTCAACCACTTTCTCATTTCCACATGTCCTAAACCTAAAGTCAAACTCGGCCCCACCGATTTGATCTATCCGGCGCCACCGAGTTCATTTGACATAGCCACTGCCATAAACCCTAATCAGTTCGGTCTCACCGATAGGGATCTCGGTCTCACCGAGATGGGATTGCTAACTCTCTGTTTCCCTTCGTAATGTTTTGGTCTAACCGAGATGAGCGATCGGTCTCACCGAGTTCGCAATGCAAACTCTCTGTTTCCTCTTCGTAACGTTTCGGTCCCACCGAAATGAGCGATCGGTCCCACCGAGTTTGCCTGACCAACTCTCTGTTTGCCTATTACAGAAATCGGTCTCACCGAGTTCATGTGATCGGTCTCACCGAGATTACGTTATGCCCTAACCCTAACAAAATCGGTCTCACCGAGTTGACCATGTCGGTCCCACCGAAAACTCTAACGTTCACATTTTGAACCATATCGGTCTGACCGAGTTTGGTAAATTGTGTGTAACGGTTAGATTTTGTGTGGAGGCTATATATACCCCTCCACCCTTCCTCCATTAGTGAGGAGAGCCATCAGAACGTGCCTACACTTCCAGCGTTCATTTTCTAAGAGAGAACCACCTACTCATGTGTTGAGACCAAGATATTCCAATCCAACCACAAGAATCTTGATCTCTAGCCTTCCCCAAGTTGCTTTCCACTCATATCATCTTTTCACCAAATCCAAATCTATGAGAGAGAGTTGAGTGTTGGGGAGACTATCATTTGAAGCACAAGAGCAAGGAATTCATCATCAACACACCATCTATTACCTTTTGGAGAGTGGTGTCTCCTAGATTGGTTAGGTGTCACTTGGGAGCCTCCGTCAAGATTGTGGAGTTGAACCAAGGAGTTTGTACGGGCAAGGAGATCGCCTACTTCGTGAAGATCTACCCTAGTGAGGAAAGTCCTTCGTGGGCGATGGCCATGGTGGGATAGACAAGGTTGCTTCTTCGTGGACCCTTCGTGGGTGGAGCCCTCCGTGGACTCGCGCAACCGTTACCCTTCGTGGGTTGAAGTCTCCACCAACGTGGATGTACGATAGCACCACCTATCGGAACCACGCCAAAAATCTCCGTGTCTCCAATTGCGTTTGCACACTCCAATCCCATCCCTTTACATTCTTGCAAGTTGCATGCTTTACTTTCCACTGCTCATATACTCTTGCCATGCTTGCTTGGTATGTATTGTGAATGCTTAAACTTGTGCTAAAACTCCACCTTAACTTGAGGAAATTAAAAATTGCCACCTTTATTTGTTGAGGGTCTAATCACCCCTCCCCTCTAGAAACCTCTTCTCGATCCTTTCATGATCAACAGATATAAATCCCAAGTGACTCAGAGAATAGAGCTATGCTCCCCGGCAACGGCGCCAAAAAAAGGTCTTGATAACCCACAAGTATAGGGGATCGCAACAGTTTTCGAGGGTAGAGTATTCAACCCAAATTTATTGATTCGACACAAGGGGAGCCAAAGAATATTCTCAAGTATTAGCAGCTGAGTTGTTAATTCAACCACACCTGAAAGACTTAATATCAGTAGCAAAGTAGTATGGAAGTAACGGCGACGATGGCAAAAGTAACAGTAGCAGTTTTGTAGCAATTGTAACAGTGGCAACAGCAAAGTAACGTAGCAAAGATCAATATGTGAAAAGCTCGTAGGCAATGGATCAATGATGGATAATTATGTCGGATGGCATTCATCATGCAACAGTTATAACCTAGGGTGACACAGAACTAGCTCCAATTCATCAATATAATGTAGGCATGTATTCCGAATATAGTCATATGTGCTTATGGAAAAGAACTTGCATGACATCTTTTGTCCTACCCTCCCGTGGCAGCGGGATCCAAATGGAAACTAAGGGATATTAAGGCCTCCTTTTAATAGAGAACCGGACCAAAGCATTAGCACTTAGTGAATACATGAACTCCTCAAACTACGGTAACCACCGGAAAGAATCCCAATTATTGTCACCTTGGGGTATGCGGATCATAACTCGTAATAGGTGTCTAAAACTTGCAAGATAGGATCAAGAACACATATATATTCATGAAAACATAATAGGTTTAGATCTGAAATCATGGCACTCGGGCCGTAGTTACAAGCATTAAGCATAGCAAAGTCATAGCAACATCAATCTCAGAACATAGTGGATACTAGGGATCAAACGCTAACAAAACTAACTCGATTACATGATAAATCTCATCCAACCCATCACCGTCCAGCAAGCTGATACGTCACCAACGTATCTATAATTTTTTATTGTTCCATGCTATTATATTATCCATCTTGGATGTTTTATATGCATTTATATGCTATTTTATATTATTTTTGGGACTAACCTATTAACCTAGAGCCCAGTGCCAGTTTATGTTTTTTCTTTGTTTTTGAGTTTTACAGAAAAGGAATATCAAACGGAGTCCAAATGACCTGAAAATTTACGATGCTTTTTTATGGACCAGAAGAAACCCTCGAAGCAAAAGAGTTGGGCCAGAAGAGTCCCGAGTCAACGACAAGGGTGGAGGGCGCCCCCACCCCCCTAGGGCGCGCCCCCTGCCTTGTCGCTGACTCATGGACCCCCCCTGACGTGAAACCGACGCCAAAAATTCCTATAAATCCAGAAACCCCCAGAAAGAAACCTAAATCGGGAGTTCCGCCGCCGCAAGCCTCCGTAGCCACAAAAAACCAATCGGGAGCCCGTTCCGGCACCCTGCCGGAGGGGGAAACCATCACCGGTGGCCATCTTCATCATCCCGGCGGTCTCCATGACGAGGAGGGAGTAGTGGGGGGGGGGGGGGGGGGGGGGGGGGGGGGGGGGGGGGGGGGGGGGGGGGGGGGGGGGGGGGGGGGGGGGGGGGGGGGGGGGGGGGGGGGGGGGGGGGGGGGGGGGGGGGGGGGGGGGGGGGGGGGGGGGGGGGGGGGGGGGGGGGGGGGGGGGGGGGGGGGGGGGGGGGGGGGGGGGGGGGGGGGGGGGGGGGGGGGGGGGGGGGGGGGGGGGGGGGGGGGGGGGGGGGGGGGGGGGGGGGGGGGGGGGGGGGGGGGGGGGGGGGGGGGGGGGGGGGGGGGGGGGGGGGGGGGGGGGGGGGGGGGGGGGGGGGGGGGGGGGGGGGGGGGGGGGGGGGGGGGGGGGGGGGGGGGGGGGGGGGGGGGGGGGGGGGGGGGGGGGGGGGGGGGGGGGGGGGGGGGGGGGGGGGGGGGGGGGGGGGGGGGGGGGGGGGGGGGGGGGGGGGGGGGGGGGGGGGGGGGGGGGGGGGGGGGGGGGGGGGGGGGGGGGGGGGGGGGGGGGGGGGGGGGGGGGGGGGGGGGGGGGGGGGGGGGGGGGGGGGGGGGGGGGGGGGGGGGGGGGGGGGGGGGGGGGGGGGGGGGGGGGGGGGGGGGGGGGGGGGGGGGGGGGGGGGGGGGGGGGGGGGGGGGGGGGGGGGGGGGGGGGGGGGGGGGGGGGGGGGGGGGGGGGGGGGGGGGGGGGGGGGGGGGGGGGGGGGGGGGGGGGGGGGGGGGGGGGGGGGGGGGGGGGGGGGGGGGGGGGGGGGGGGGGGGGGGGGGGGGGGGGGGGGGGGGGGGGGGGGGGGGGGGGGGGGGGGGGGGCAGGGTTGTTTGAGAGAGACCATCTTCATCCTACGCCTCCCACGGATTGATAAACCTTAGGTCATCCACTTGAGGGAAATTTGCTACTGTCCTACAAAACTCAGCGCTTGGAGGCCCAACACGAGTCTACAAGAAGAAGGTTGCGTAGTAGACATCAAGCTCTTTTCTGGCGCCGTTGCCGGGGAGGTGAGTGCTTGAAGGTATATATTTAGATCTTGCAATTGAATCTTTTAGTTTCTTGTTTTATCACTAGTTTAGTCTATAAAAGAAAACTGCAAAAAAATGGAATTGAGGTTGCCTCATACGCTTCATCTTTTTAATGTCTTTCGTGAAAATGATGGAAAGGAAAATTGTGCTCAAGTGTTAGAAGAAGAAGTTAATAAAATGCTTGGCATAAAATATTTGTATGATGAGCATGATTGCAATGTTGTTAGTATGAATTCTTTGAATATCCATGATGCTAATGATATGCAAGGTCATAAGCTTGGGGATGCTATGTTTGATGAAGATGATATTTTTTGTCCCCCAAGTTTTGATGAGCAAATTTATTATGATGATGACATGCCTCCTATTTATGATGATTATGTTGATGAAAGTGGATTTGGAGAGGTCATGACTTTATTTAGTGATGAATCCACTATTTCGTAAGAGGTTTCAATTGATTATGAGAACAAAATTGCTATCTATGATGATTATTGTGATGATATGTATGCTATAAAGAATAATGATAACCATGAAACTTGTCATCGTGATTTGAATTTTCAATTGGATTATGCCTCACATGATAGTTATTTTGTTGAGTTTGCTCCCACTACTATGAACGAGAAGAATTTTGCTTATGTGGAGAGTAATAAAGTTTCTATGCTTGTGGATCATGAAAAGAATGCTTTATGTGATAGTTATATTATTGAATTCATTCATGATGCTACTGAAAATTACTATGAGGGGGGAACTTATGCTTGTAGGTATTGCAATAATATCAAGCTTCCTCTCTATGTGCTTAAGATCTTGAAGTTTTGTTTGTTTTGCCTTCCTATGCAAGTTGATTCTTGTTCCCATAAATTGTTTGCTCACAAAATCCCTATGCATAGGAAGTGGGTTAGGCTTAAATGTTCTAGTCATATTCTTCATGATGCTCCCATTATGTTTCAAATCTTATCTTTTATGTGAGCATCATTGAAATCATCATGCCTAGCTAAAAAGGCATTAAAGAAAAGCACTTGTTGGGAGACAACCCAATATTTAACCCTACTGTGTTTGTGTGTTTACATGATTAATCTACTGTAGTAATCATGTTTTATAGTTTTGTTTGAATAAAGTGCCAAGTAAAGCCTTTGGGATAGTGTGGCTGATAGTTGATTTGATTCTGTGCAGAAACAGAAACTTTTGAGTCCAGTACAGAAATTCCTATATTTCACTGGAACGTGTAAAAACTCTGAATTTTTTACAGAGGATTGATATACAAATTGTCTACGTTATACTAATTTTTCAGAATTTTTGGAGTAACAGAAGTATGAGCTTAATTCATATCTTTACAGACTGTTCTGTTTTTGACAGATTCTGTTTTCGATGCATAGTTTGCTTGTCTTCTAGTTTCTATGGCTTATATCGCTTAAAATAGATTGTAGAAATGATAGGGTACAGTAGGTATCATGTGATAAAAAAAATGAATCTTGTCTTGACAGTACCAAAGTGAATGATTTGTTTTATCATACTAACCCATCTCACGAAGTTCCGTTAAGTTTTGTGTTGTGAAGTTTTCAAGTTTTGGGTAAAGATTTGATGGACTATGGAATAAGGAGTGGCAAGAGCCTAAGCTTGGGGATGCCCAAGGCACCCCAAGGTAATATTCAAGGACAACCAAGCATCTAAGCTTGGGGATGCCCCGGATGGCATCCCCTCTTTCGTCTTCAATCCATCGGTAAATTTACTTGAGGCTATATTTTTATTCACCACATGATATGTGTTTTGCTTGGAACATCATTTTATTTTATTAGTATTTACTTGCTGTTATTTAGAGTAATGTTTTGTATCTTTTAGTTCAATAAAAAGGTAAAGTATAGCCTTTACCATGCTTATTTTGCATGTCTATATGTTGCTGTTTTGAAAACAGAAAGTTTTCTATTGTTGTCTGAATTCTTCTGGAAAGTCCGAACATGATAAAATCTTGAAATGTTTACACATTGAGCAATAACAAATTTATACAGTGTGGTAATTTTTCAGAGTTTTTGGAGTTAGGGAAGTATGAGTAAAATTGCACTCTTTACAGACTGTCCTGTTTAGACAGATTGCTGTTATGTTTGCGTTGTTTGCATATGTTTGCTTGTTTAATGATTCTATTTGAGGATATGAGTATTAAATATGCAGAGGTATTTAGTATGCAATGTCAAATTATAATTTTAGTGATTTTCTACAGTAGATAATGTTAAGGTTGTGCATTGATTTATACTAACTTATCTCACGAGTTCTTGTTGAGTTTTGTGTGGATGGAGTTTTTAAGATTTAGGGAAACCGTGGTATAAAAGGAATTAAGGAGACACAAAAGCTCAAGCTTGGGGATGCCCAAGGCATCCCTAGTCAATATTTCAAGAAGTCTCAAGCAGCTAAGCTTGGGGATGCCCCGATTGGCATCCCACCTTTCTTCTTCAACAATGATCGGTCAGTTTTGGTTGTACCTAAGTTTTTGCTTCTTCACATGATATGTGCTATCCTTGGAGTGTCATTTTATTTTGTTTTGCTTGCTGTTTGAATAAAGTACTTAAGATCTGAAATTCTTTTATGAGAGAGAGTCCTCACATAGCAACATAATTATTCGGCTACTCATTGATCTTCACTTATATCTTTTGGAGTAGTTTGTCAGTTGCCCTAATGCTTCACTTATATCTTTTTAGAGCACGACGGTGGTTTTATTGTGAAGAAATTGATGAACTCTCATGCTTCACTTATATTATTTTGAGAGTCTCTAAACATCATGGTAATTTGCTTAGGTTATGAATTTAGTCCTAATATGATGGGCATCCAAGAGGGATATAATAAAAACTTCCATATAAAGTGCACTGAATACTACGTGAAGTTTGATTCCTTATGATTGTTTTTAGATATGAGGATGATAATATTAGGGTCATGCTAGTGAGTAATTGTGGATTGTAGAAATACTTGTGTTGAAGTTTGTGATTCCCGTAGCATGCACGTATGGTGAAACTTTATGTAACGAAGTCGGAGCATGATTTATTTATTGATTGTCTTCCTTATGAGTGGCGGTCGGGGACGAGCGATGGTCTTTTCCTACCAATCTATCCCCCTAGGAGCATGCGCGTAGTACTTTGTTTCGATGACTAATAGATTTTTGCAATAAGTATGTGAGTTTTTTATGACTAATGTTGAGTCCATGGATTATACGCACTCTCACCCTTCCACCATTGCTAGCCTCTCTTGTGCCGCGCAAATTTCGCTGGTACCATACACCCTGTGACGACCTCGGCTTAATCGTGTACTAACCATACACGCAAATGCACACGATCAAGCCTAAGGACTCACTTGAAGATATCACAACACAACTCTAAAACATAAATAAAGTCATACAAGCATTTATTACAAGATAGGGCCTCGAGGGCTCGAATACAAAAGCTTGATGACAACAAGCATCAGCGGAAGCGTTAGATATCTGGGTACAGATATATTACAGAGTTACAGAGATATAGGCCTTTAGAAGGCGGGGTAAAATAAAACACTACGACCGAAAGGCATGGGCCTCCTGCCCTGGACCTCCGATCCTACTCCTGGTCATCAGCCGGCTCCTCGTAGTAGTAACCTCCAGCAGGGTAGTAGTAGTAACCGTAGTCGTCAACGGGAACAGCTGGCTCCGGGGCTCCGTCATCTGGACGCGTCAAATGGATATGGGGAAAAAGAAAGAAAAGCAAACGTGAGTACTGCGAAGTACTCAGCAAGCAAGGATCTACACTACATATGCAACATTTTCAAAAGGAGGCTGTATATGTGGACTGGGCTGCAGAAATGCCAGAATAGAGGGGAAAGCCTAGTCCTGATGAAGACTAGCATCTTCAGTCTTGTAGCATTAGAAGAGTGCAGATTAGCATAATGTTAAGTAGTAAATGTATCATCAACCTCGGCCTGAGATTCTTTCTCGACTCCCTGCGAGAAAGCAATCCCAGAGCCATACTATCCAGTTATCATCTCAAGTTCTAGTTGTATCGATCGGGATACAACTCCGAGTGTCCGTTACCGTAGGACAGGCTATCGATAGATGTTTTCTTCCCTGCAGGGGTGCACCAACTTACCCACCACGCTCGCTTAACTCCGGTCGGACACACTTTACTGGGTCATGCCCGGCCTCGGCCAACCGATACGCCGCAACCCGATCGAATACCTAACAGAGAGGTCAGCACGCCGGACTAACCTATGCCCCCAGGGGTCTTGGGCCTTCGCCCCGGGAACTCCTGCACGTTGCGAACGCGGCTGAAAGCAGACCTAGCAACCCCTTATACAAGCGCGATTGCGTTTCCAATCCAATTCGGTGCGCGCCGCTCAGTCGCTGACGTCTATTAAGCTCCGGCTGAAGTATACGACGCAGAATGCCCATACTATGCCCGCGTGATGGTTAGTGCTATCGGGCCAGAGGCCCCTCATATCAAATATCCAAATCGTTAATGTGTTGGTTTGCGATAACGAGCAGAGTCCCACGACTGCTGTGGCCCCGTCGCCCCGTCTCGAGGACTTGCGGCAGGGGCTAAGAATGCCCGGCCACGCCTCGTATTCATCATTCGGGCACCGCCCAGAACATCACATCTCAAATAGGTACTGTCGGGAACTCAGGTCCACCTCAACAGGGCGGTACCACCTGTCCCTCCAGTCCTGTAGTACTTAACCCATCCAGTGTGTTTAGTAACAAATGTCAAGGTCATCCGTGTGGCTACCACACCAAGAAGGAACCCGAGGAACCACCCTCATTGGATTCCCAACTGATGTTTAACGTCAAGGTGAACGAAAGAGGAATCACCCTCGTGGTCCACACTTGAAGAGTTGCGCGACATCGTCGTTATCGGGGGTGGTGTAGGAGGAAATCACCCTCGCTTACCACGGCCGAGTAAGTAACCTACAAGGTTATCATCATAAGTGCTGATGAGGTTTCACCCTCGGCACTCGATAGTAACCCAGTAGAGTCGAGCAACTTAGGGGGAAGTGATGTGCGGTGCCGGGGCTGATCTTCGATCCCGTTGCACGGGTCTTCTGTTATCCAGCGGGGCTGTCGGGATATAGTGGGGGTCTCTCATGGGGCTCTACCCGGTATATACTAAGCAGTCTAGGATAAGTAGGAATGTATCAACAGTAGGCTACAATAAACAGGCTATGCAGCAGATATAGGAAAAGCAGTAATAGTAGCAAAATTCTAATGCAAGCAGGATAATTTAGAATAGGTGATATCGGAATGCTCAAGGGAGGGGCTTGCCTGTCTGCTCGGGGGCAAAGGCAATGTCGTCAGGGACGCAGTCGATCTCCGGAGCTGCGTCGGCCTCGGGGACTATGTCGGCGTCAGGGTCTACCGAGAGAGAAGAGGGGGAAGAAATAGATAAATATAAAGCAGATGATGCAACACAGTACAAGCTACGGCTAGGATGCAGTGCAGGGTTGTCTAAAGATGCAACTAAGTCACTTTAGTTATTTTAGGGTTATCGCGGGATTTATAAACCGGAGTAAGTGCACTATTCATCTACTGGAATCAGTCTAAAAGTTATGAGTTCTTCTACGTAGGATATTCCGACATCGAAATAGATGGCGCGATCAGGTTCGTCTCGTCGTTCTGAGCAACTTTCATGTATAAAGTTTTTCGATCTGAGCTACGGTTTAAAAGTTATGAATTTTTAAAGATTATTTGATTTTCTGGAATTATTTTATTTAACAGAAATGAATTATGACATCAGCATGATGTCCTAGTGACATCAGCAGGTCAACAGGCGGCTGACCGGGTCAAACCTGACATGTGGGTTCAGTGGGACCCACATGTCAGCCTCTGTTAACACTAACAGTGAATTAATTTAATTCACAGGGTTTAATTAAGGGGTGGGCCCCATCTGTCAGTGGTTCATTAGGTTTATTTAATTAATTTTTATTTATAAAAATGTTTTAGTTTAATTATTAAGCAGCAGGGCCCACATGTCGGTGGCACAATGCGGCCACGTCAGCGCGTTGAATGGTCAAACCAGTCAACGGGGCCACCCAGGCCCTCAGTCAGAGTCACAGGGGGCGGGGCCCACCAGCCACGTCGGCGCCGGCGCCGGGAACAGCTCCGGCGAGCGCGTACGCGGCGGTGCATCGTCGGAGACACGCGGAAATGCGCTACGGGGCTCCGTTTCGCGCACCGCGACGTGCGTTCGAACGTGCACTTCACGCCGCCTCCATCTACGGCATCGGGACGGACAGGGGCGACCGGAATCTCGCCGGAGACGAGCTATGGCGGCGGCGAGCTACGGGCAAGTGCGGAAACGGCGACTCCAGGCACGGCAAGCAATGGCAGCTAGCGCGTTAGGCTTCTACGATGACGGCGAGCACGACCGTGAGCTCGGACGAGCTCGTCAACGGCCACAGCGCCAGCAGTGCTAATGACGGCGGGGCTCCGTTTGGCCAAACGCGGCGCGGCGGCTACGGGCAGCGCAAAGCATCGCAAAGAGATAGAGGAGCGAGGACGAGGCTCACCGAGCGGCGCACGAAAGGCCGGCGGGAGGTTTAGTAGCTGCAGGGGTCGGGGTCGCCGGAATCCACTGGATACAGAGAAGAAGGGGATCGGCTCGATCCGTGCGACGCAGGGCTCCCCGGCTCCTTCCGACTGCGCCGGTAGACGTGGCTGACCACGGTGCTTCTCCCGGGCACGGTGGTGACACGCAGGGACGCCGGTGGCCACGGCGAGCAGCAGGGCGCGGCTTCTGTGGCGCTCGGCGACGGATCTGAGAGGAGAGGGAGAGGCGGAGCGAGCGTGGGAGAAGGAGGGGAATGAAGGGGAGGACCAGGGGAAGAGCACCAGCTCGACCTTATCCCCTCCTGGCCAGCTGCGGCATCGCGGTGTCGACGCCGGAGCGGCGAGCGCGCGCTCGGCCAGGGAGAAGGCGACAGCGCGAAGGAGAGAAGGAGATTGGGCCGGATGGGCCAGTTTTGGGGCACTGTGCACTTAGGCCCTGTGCACAGTGCCTCAATTCCTTTTCTTTTTCTGTCTTTTACTTCTTTTGTGTTTTCGGAAATGATTAGGCCACTTTAGGAATTTTGTAAAATATGGGAGTTGTCCCAAATAATACATTGCAATTTTGTCTTTCACCAAAAAGTGGTTTGGATAGATTTGGAATCCATTTGAAATTGGAATGATTTTAAATGGATTTAATATTGCTGCTCTGGTGCTGTTTCATGTTGTTTGACTCATTTTTCTAGCTCCAAATATTTTGTTGATGGTTTTATAAATGTTCCTGGATTATCGTCCTATTAATGAACATTTTTCCATCAGGATTTGAACAACTCCATATTTCACTTTGGAATTTAAATTGATTTTCAAATTTGAATTTGAGTTGGATCCTCAACCCTTGTGATTTGGCACTGCTAATGATCATGACTTGGCATATTCAACAGAGTATCACAGGGCTTATTACAAGGGGGTGTTACAAATTCTCCTCCTCTAAAAGAAATTCTCGTCCCGAGAATTTAGGAGGAAGAAGGAAAGAGTTCGGGATATTCCTTGCGAAGATGATCCTCGCGTTCCCAAGTGGCTTCATCTTCCATGTGATTTGACCACTGCACTTTTAGGAACTTGATCGTCTTCTGACGAGTCTGACGTTCAGCTTCATCGAGGATGCGAACCGGATGCTCCTTATAAGATAGGTCATCTTGCAAATCGAGCATCTCGTGATCCACTGCACGATGCGGAGATTCTTTGAAACATTTCCGAAGCTGCGACACGTGGAAGACGTCGTGGATATGAGAGAATTGAGGTGGCAACTCCAATTTATATGCCACCTGCCCACGTCTAGCCACGATGCGGAAAGGACCAATATAGCGGGGTGCTAGCTTGCCCTTGATTCCGAAACGACGGGTGCCCTTCATGGGAGTGACTCGAAGATAAGCATGATCACCTGGTTGATAAGTCAGACCCCATCGCTTGCGATCATAGTTGCTTTTCTGACGGTCCTGAGCCGCCTTGAGATTTTCTCGGAAAATTCTGACTTGTTCTTCGGCATGTTGAATAATGTCCGGTCCCACAAGTGGTCGTTCCCCAGTTTCTGACCAATTCAGAGGGGTACGACACTTGCGGCCATAAAGCACTTCGAAGGGGGCCATTTTCAAGCTGGCTTGATAACTGTTGTTATAAGAGAACTCGGCATATGGAAGAGATTCCTCCCACTTCTTACCGAATGAAATAACACAAGCTCGAAGCATATCTTCAAGCACTTGGTTAACTCGCTCAACTTGGCCTTGGGACTGAGGATGATAAGCTGAACTCCAAGTAATATGAGTTCCCATAGCTTGCTGGAAATCCCAGAACTTAGAAGTGAAGAGACCACCACGGTCCGAACTAATCTCCTTCGGAATACCGTGGAGAGATACAATTCTGGAAATATACAATTCTGCCAACTGACTTGCCGTGATATTCTCCTTGACAGGTAGAAAGTGTGCAACCTTAGAGAGTTGGTCGACGACGACAAGAATAGCATCATGACCCTTCTGAGACTTTGGAAGACCAGTAATGAAATCCATTTGCACTTTATCCCATTTCCACAGAGGAATAGGAAGCGGTTGCAGAATACCAGCAGGTTTCTGATGTTCTGCCTTCACACGACGGCAAACGTCGCATTCAGCAACATAACGAGCAATGTCCTGCTTCATTCTAGACCACCAGTACCTTTGACGAATATCACGATACATCTTAGTACTACCCGGGTGGATAGATAGCGGTGTATCATGTGCCTCTTTCATGACCTTGTCAGTCATAAGCTCGAAGCGAGGTACTACGATGCGGTCCCGGAAATATAAGGTTCCATCTTCAGACAGTGAGAAATCACGGTACTTCTCAAGGTGAAGTTCTTTCTTCATTAAATCAACTTCAGCATCTTTGGCTTGTGCACTCTTAACAGCCTTTTCAAGATCCGGTTCAACAACCAAGGTGTTTAGGTAGCCCTGAGGAACTATCTCGAGATTCAGCTTCCGAATCTCTTCATACAGGAGTGGTTGCTGTAACTGGACTTCAAGTTCAGAGCAGTAGGACTTGCGACTCAAAGCATCAGCCATTACATTAGCTTTGCCAGGGGTATAAGAAATACCCAAGTCATAATCTGCAATGGTCTCCATCCATCTCTGCTGACGGAGGTTTAGTGAGGGCTGAGTGAACAAGTACTTCAGACTCTTATGATTTGTGTAGATCTCGCAACGATTACCGAGGAGGTAATGTCGCCATAACTGCAGTGCATAGATGACGGCAGCTAGTTCAAGATCATGTACTGGGTAATTCTCTTCATGCGGACGCAACTGACGAGAGCCATATGCGATCACCTTTCTTTCTTGCATTAGGACACAGCCTAAGCCTTCACGGGATGCATCGCAATAGATGGAAAAATCTTTGCGAGAGTCAGGTGGAGCAAGTACTGGTGCAGACGTCAACTTGTCTTTCAGTGTTTGAAAACTTTGCTGACATTTTTCTGTCCACTCGAACTTCACGCCCTTGTGAAGCAGATCAGTCAAAGGCTTAGCAATCTTAGAGAAATTCTCAACAAAGCGACGGCAATAGCTTGCTAGACCGAGAAAACTTCTGACTTTCTTGACGTTCTTCGGAGGAGTCCAGTCAAGAATAGCCTGAACCCATTCCGGATTAACAGCAATGCCATCCTTGGAAATGACGTGACCAAGGTAAGTTACTTCAGAAAGCCAGAACTCACATTTGGAAAATTTGGCATAGAGTTGGTGCTCTCGAAGTTTCTCCAGAACAAGACGAAGATGTTCAGCGTGTTCTTCCTTATTCTTCGAATAAACAAGAATGTCATCCAGATATACCACGACGAACTTGTCGAGGTAATCCATGAATATTTAGTTCATCAGACGGGAGAACGTAGCTGGAGCATTTGTTAGACCAAATGACATGACCGTGTACTCGTAAGAACCATAACGAGTAACAAATGCAGTCTTGGGAATATCCTCTTCACGGACACAGATCTGGTGATAACCCAACCTCAAGTCGAGTTTAGAGAACACCGATGATCCAGCGAGTTGATCATATAAGTCATTGATCCGAGGAAGTGGATATTTGTTCTGGATGGTTGCCTGGTTGATAGGACGGTAATCTTGAACCAACCTATTCGTACCATCTTTCTTCTTGACAAAGAGGGATGGTGCTCCCCAGGCAGAGGAACTAGGGCGGATGAAACCCTTGTTTAGTGACTTATCGATTTCTTCCTTAAGCTCGAGAAGATGATGCGGAGGCATCTTGTACGGACGCTTCGCAATAGGAGTTGTGCCAGGCTTCAAGTCGATGACAAACTCGACAGCTCTAGCAGGGGGTATTCCTGGAAGCTCTTCCGGGAAAACGTCTTGAAAATCACAAACGACCAGAATATTTTCGATCCCCTCAAGTGGAGAAGCGTTCAACGCATTCGAGGCATAAATTTGAGCCTCGGCATTCTGAGTGATGTGAGCACGATAATTCACTAGCTCATCTGAAGGGTGCAGGATGTGTACAACTTTGGTGGCACAATTGATTGAGGCGTAATGAGCCTTCAACCAATCCATTTCCAGAATAAGGTCAATGCTCGTTGACTTGAGGATAATGGGAAATGCCTGAAAATTCAACCCTTCTATCTCAATAGTGACTTCGGGGCTGAATAAGGAAGCTTGACACTGGCCCGCGGGAGTGTTTACCGCTAACGGATGGTGCAACTTATCATATTTAATGCCATGCATGAATGCAAATTCTTCGGACATGAATGAATGGGATGCTCCTAAATCAAATAAAACAGATGCAGGTACTGAATTAACAGGAAGTGTACCCATCACAGTAGCTGGCTGGTCTGGGTCTTCACTCATGTTGACATGATAGGCCTACCCATGACCGTAAGAAGGTCTGGCATTGTTGTTGCGCTGCTGAGAATTTCCACGGCCAGCAGAAGGAAAGGCGGACTGATTCCGACTCTGTGAACAGTCTCTGGCACGGTGACCTGGCTGGCCACACTTGAAACAGAGTCCACTGTATGGACGTGGTGCTGGGGCTCGAGGTGGTGCAGCTTGAAGAGGCTGCCTCGGTGGTGGAGGAGGCAGACGAGGTGCAGCATATGCAGGCCTGTACACTAGAGCTATTGGACGGTACATGCTCTGTGGAATCCATATGCGGCGCTTCTGAGAAGACGAGCCCGAAGATGAGCCCGCTTCACGGGTGCGTCTGGTCGCTTCCTTGTGCTTCTTCAGACCAGTCTCAATCGTGATAGCCTTGTTCACCAAGGTGGCGAAGTCAGGACAGTCGTGTCCGAGTAGAGCTAGTTGAATGTCATGATGTAAACCTTCATGGAACTTCTCCTGTCTGTCAGCATCGGTAGGAATGTCTCTCTTAGCATAACGAGACAAATCAAGGAACTCGCACTGATAGACTTCCACAAACTTATTGCCCTGAATGAGGTTGCGAAACTCGGCCTTCTTCCGAGCCATAACTGCTTGAGGAATATAACGGGTTCGGAAAGCAACCTTGAATTCCTCCCAAGTGACGACAGTACTGGAAGCAGAGTCTGTCTGTGGGTGGCCCACCAATGAGCTGCGGGACCCTTCAGGAAGTACGTTGCAAAGGTGACGTAGTTGAGTGGAGAAACAGCAGCTGACTCCATCTCATAGAAGATATCCCGCAACCAGTCATCAGCATCAAGCAGATTAGCTGCGTTGTGAAACGTCACTGGGTTAAGACGCACAAATTCTGGCAGCGTAATTGAAGCTGGCTGGTAGTTGGCATTGGGACGGGGGAGCTGATCGATCACCCCTTGCATGAATTGCTGGTGAAGTTGGAACTGTTGCATCATAGCTGCCATGTAATCAGGCGGTGGCGGCGGTGGTGGATTGTTGTCACCCATCCTGCCAAATTCATCAGGGGTAGTTTAGCCACAGAATTGCCATAGTTTAGCGGCAAGCATGATGTAATAAGACGATGCTTGGATAATGTAGTAGATGCTGAGCAATAGTCAATTAAGACATGCAGATCCACATACGATCGGTTAAAATCGGGCAGCACAACGACGCAATTCAAGAGCTAGACATGCTAGGCGGCGCACAGGCACGCGGTAAGGAAGTACACAACGTGACATAGCAAAGGCTACATCAGCGTCGGAGAACACTGCTGGGGCGAGGAATCTGCAAGTGACCACACAGGGTATCCTCGATATGAGAATTCTGTGAGCAGAACCTGGCCCTTAATCTTGAAGCAAGGGGGGAATAATTTCAGAACTCCGGATGGATGTGATCACGTGATCCTAATGTTGTAGTTAGTAAAATGTTTTACCCGAAAGGAAGAGGGATCAGAGTCCCAGAGTAAAGGCGAGGAGTAAAAGATCCTAATACCACCCAGTTGGCAGCGTGGGCCCGTAAGCCACACAGCCAATGTTAGTAAAAAAAATTTGGACCTCTAGACTCAACTTCGGCCAAGGAGTTGGGAAGGGGGATTACTAGAGGCAGTCGGCTCTGATACCAACCTGTGACGACCCCGGCTTAATCGTGTACTAACCATACACGCAAATGCACACGATCAAGCCTAAGGACTCACTTGAAGATATCACAACACAACTCTAAAACATAAATAAAGTCATACAAGCATTTATTACAAGCCAGGGCCTCGAGGGCTCGAATACAGAAGCTTGATGACAACAAGCATCAGCGGAAGCGTTAGATATCTGGGTACAGATATATTACAGAGTTATAGAGAGATAGGCTTTTAGAAGGCGGGGTAAAATAAAACACTACGACCGAAAGGCATGGGCCTCCTGCCCTGGACCTCCGATCCTACTCCTGGTCGTCAGCCGACTCCTCGTAGTAGTAACCTCCAGCAGGGTAGTAGTAGTAACCGTAGTCGTCAAGGGGGGGGGGGGGGGGGGGGGGGGGGGGGGGGGGGGGGGGGGGGGGGGGGGGGGGGGGGGGGGGGGGGGGGGGGGGGGGGGGGGGGGGGGGGGGGGGGGGGGGGGGGGGGGGGGGGGGGGGGGGGGGGGGGGGGGGGGGGGGGGGGGGGGGGGGGGGGGGGGGGGGGGGGGGGGGGGGGGGGGGGGGGGGGGGGGGGGGGGGGGGGGGGGGGGGGGGGGGGGGGGGGGGGGGGGGGGGGGGGGGGGGGGGGGGGGGGGGGGGGGGGGGGGGGGGGGGGGGGGGGGGGGGGGGGGGGGGGGGGGGGGGGGGGGGGGGGGGGGGGGGGGGGGGGGGGGGGGGGGGGGGGGGGGGGGGGGGGGGGGGGGGGGGGGGGGGGGGGGGGGGGGGGGGGGGGGGGGGGGGGGGGGGGGGGGGGGGGGGGGGGGGGGGGGGGGGGGGGGGGGGGGGGGGGGGGGGGGGGGGGGGGGGGGGGGGGGGGGGGGGGGGGGGGGGGGGGGGGGGGGGGGGGGGGGGGGGGGGGGGGGGGGGGGGGGGGGGGGGGGGGGGGGGGGGGGGGGGGGGGGGGGGGGGGGGGGGGGGGGGGGGGGGGGGGGGGGGGGGGGGGGGGGGGGGGGGGGGGGGGGGGGGGGGGGGGGGGGGGGGGGGGGGGGGGGGGGGGGGGGGGGGGGGGGGGGGGGGGGGGGGGGGGGGGGGGGGGGGGGGGGGGGGGGGGGGGGGGGGGGGGGGGGGGGGGGGGGGGGGGGGGGGGGGGGGGGGGGGGGGGGGGGGGGGGGGGGGGGGGGGGGGGGGGGGGGGGGGGGGGGGGGGGGGGGGGGGGGGGGGGGGGGGGGGGGGGGGGGGGGGGGGGGGGGGGGGGGGGGGGGGGGGGGGGGGGGGGGGGGGGGGGGGGGGGGGGGGGGGGGGGGGGGGGGGGGGGGGGGGGGGGGGGGGGGGGGGGGGGGGGGGGGGGGGGGGGGGGGGGGGGGGGGGGGGGGGGGGGGGGGGGGGGGGGGGGGGGGGGGGGGGGGGGGGGGGGGGGGGGGGGGGGGGGGGGGGGGGGGGGGGGGGGGGGGGGGGGGGGGGGGGGGGGGGGGGGGGGGGGGGGGGGGGGGGGGGGGGGGGGGGGGGGGGGGGGGGGGGGGGGGGGGGGGGGGGGGGGGGGGGGGGGGGGGGGGGGGGGGGGGGGGGGGGGGGGGGGGGGGGGGGGGGGGGGGGGGGGGGGGGGGGGGGGGGGGGGGGGGGGGGGGGGGGGGGGGGGGGGGGGGGGGGGGGGGGGGGGGGGGGGGGGGGGGGGGGGGCTACGCCACCTCGAGCCCCAGCACCACGTCCCGACAGTGGACTCTGTTTCAAGTGTGGCCAGCCAGGTCACCGTGCCAGAGATTGTTCACAGAGTCGGAATCAGTCCGCTTTTCCTTCTGCTGGCCGTGGAAATTCTCAGCAGCGCAACAACAATGCCAGACCTACTTACGGTCGTGGGAAGGCCTATCATGTCAACATGAGTGAAGACCCAGACCAGCCAGCTACTGTGATGGGTACACTTCCTGTTAATTCAGTACCTGCATCTGTTTTATTTGATTCAGGAGCATTCCATTCATTCATGTCGGAAGAATTTGCATTTGTGCATGGCATTAAATATGATAAGTTGCACCATCCGTTAGCGGTAAACACTCCCGCGGGCCAGTGTCAAGCTTCCCTATTCAGCCCCGAAGTCACTATTGAGATAGAAGGGTTGAAGTTTCAGGCATTTCCCATTATCCTTAAGTCATCGAGCATTGACCTTATTCTGGGAATGGATTGGTTGAAGGCTCATTACGCCTCAATCAATTGTGCCACCAAAGTTGTACACATCCTGCACCCTTCAGATGAGCTAGTGAATTATCGTGCTCACATCACTCAGAACGCCGAGGCTCAAATTTATGCCTCGAATGCGTTGAACGCTTCTCCGCTTGAGGGGATCGAGAACATTCCAGTCGTGTGCGACTTCCAGGATGTTTTTCCAGAAGAACTTCCAGGAATTCCCCCTGCTAGAGCTGTCGAGTTTGTCATCGACTTGAAGCCTGGCACAACTCCTATAGCGAAGCGTCCGTATAAGATGCCTCCGCACCATCTTCTTGAGCTTAAGGAAGAAATCGACAAGTCGCTAAACAAGGGTTTCATTCGCCCTATCTCCTCTGCCTGGGGAGCACCTTCTCTCTTTGTCAAGAAGAAAGATGGTACGAATAGGTTGGTTCAAGATTACCGACCTATCAACCAGGCAACCATCCAGAACAAATATCCGCTTCCCCGGATCAATGACTTATATGATCAACTCGCTGGATCATCGGTGTTCTCTAAACTCGACTTGAGGTTGGGTTATCACCAGATCCGAGTCCGAGAAGAGGATATTCCCAAGACTGCATTCGTTACTCGTTATGGCTCCTACGAGTATACCGTCATGTCATTTGGCCTAACAAATGCTCCAGCCACATTCTCACGACTGATGAACTACATCTTCATGGATTACCTCGACAAGTTCGTCGTGGTATATCTGGATGACATACTTGTATATTCGAAGAATAAGGAAGAACACGTTGAACACCTTTGTCTCGTTCTGGAGAAGCTTCGAGAGCATCAGCTTTATGCCAAGTATTCTAAGTGTGAGTTCTGGCTTTCTGAAGTAGCTTACCTTGGTCACGTCATTTCCAAGGACGGCATTGCAGTTAATCCGGAACGGGTTCAGGCTATTCTTGACTGGACTCCACCGAAGAATGTCAAGCAAGTTAGAATTTTTCTCGGCCTAGCAAGCTATTGCCGACGCTTTGTCGAGAATTTCTCAAAGATTGCTAAACCTTTGACTGATCTGCTTCATAAAGGCATGAAGTTCGAGTGGACAGAAAAATGTCAGGAAAGTTTTCAGACGCTGAAAGACAAGCTGACGTCTGCACCAGTACTTGCTCCACCTGATTCTCGCAAGGATTTTACCATCTATTGCGACGCATCCCGTGAAGGTCTAGGCTGTGTTCTAATGCAAGAAAGAAAGGTGATCGCTTATGGCTCTCGTCAGTTGCGTCCGCATGAAGAGAATTACCCAGTGCATGATCTTGAACTAGCTGCCGTCATCTATGCACTGCAGTTATGGCGACATTACCTCCTCGGTAATCGTTGCGAGATCTACACAGATCATAAGAGTCTGAAGTACTTGTTCACTCAGCCCTCACTAAACCTCCGTCAGCAGAGATGGATGGAGACCATTGCCGATTATGATTTTGGTATTTCTTATACCCCTGGCAAAGCTAATGTAATGGCTGACGCCTTGAGTCGCAAGTCCTACTGTTCTGAACTTGAAGTCCAGTTACAGCAACCACTCCTGTATGAAGAGATTCGAAAGCTGAATCTCGAGATAGTTCCTCAGGGCTACCTAAACACCTTGGTTGTTGAACCGGATCTTGAGAAGGCTGTTGAGAGTGCACAAGCCAAAGATGCTGAAGTTGACTTGATGAAGAAAGAGCTTCATCTTGAGAAGTACCGTGATTTATCTATGTCTGAAGATGGAACATTATATTTCCGAGACCGCATCGTAGTACCTCGCTTCGAGCTTATGACTGACAAGGTCATGAAAGAGGCACATGATACACCGCTGTCTATCCACCCGGGTAGTACTAAGATGTATCGTGATCTTCGTCAAAGGTACTGGTGGTCTAGAATGAAGCAGGACATCGCTCGTTATGTTGCTGAATGCGACGTTTGCCGTCGTGTGAAGGCAGAACATCAGAAACCTGCTGGTATTCTGCAACCGCTCCCTATTCCTCTGTGGAAGTGGGACAAAGTCCAGATGGATTTCATAATTGGACTTCCTAAGTCTCAGAAGGGTCATGACGCTATTCTTGTCGTCGTCGACCAACTCTCCAAGGTTGCACATTTTCTGCCTGTCAAGGAGACTATCACTGCGAGTCAGTTGGCAGAATTGTATATTACGAGAATTGTATCTCTCCACGGTATTCCGAAGGAGATTAGTTCGGACCGTGGTGGTCTCTTCACTTCTAAGTTCTGGGAAAGTTTCCAGTAAGCTATGGGAACTCATATTACTTGGAGTTCAGCTTATCATCCTCAGTCCCAAGGCCAAGTTGAGCGAGTTAACCAAGTGCTTGAAGATATGCTTCGATCTTGTGTTATATCATTCGGTAAGAAGTGGGAGGAATCTCTTCCATATGCCGAGTTCTCTTATAACAACAGTTATCAAGCCAGCTTGAAAATGGCCCCTTTCGAAGTGCTCTATGGTCGTAAGTGTCGAACCCCACTAAACTGGTCAGAAACTGGGGAACGACCACTCGTGGGACCGGACATTATCCAACATGCTGAAGAACAAGTCAGAATTGTCCGGGAAAATCTCAAGGCGGCTCAGGACCGTCAGAAGAGCAACTATGATCGCAAGCGATGGGGTCTGACTTATCAACCAGGTGATCATGCTTATCTTCGAGTCACTCCTATGAAGGGCACTCGTTGTTTCGGAATCAAGGGCAAGCTAGCTCCTCGCTATATTGGTCATTTCCGCATCGTGGCTAGATGGGGGCAGGTGGCATATAAATTGGAGTTGCCACCGCAATTCCCTCATATCCACGATGTCTTCCACGTGTCACAGCTTCGAAAGTGTTTCAAGGAATCTCCACACCGCGCAGTGGATCATGAGATGCTCGATTTGCAAGATGATTTGTCTTATAAAGAGCATCCGATCCGCATTCTTGATGAAGCTGAACGTCGTACTCGTCAGAAGACGACCAAGTTCCTGAAAGTGCAGTGGTCGAATCACACTGAAGATGAAGCCACTTGGGAACATGAGGATAATCTCCGAAAGGAATATCCCGAACTCTTTCCCTCAACCTCCTAAATTCTCGGGACGAGAATTTCTTTTAGAGGAGGAGAATTTGTAACACCCCCTTGTAATGACCACAGTGATCAACTGCTAATAATGCCAAGTCATGATCATTGCAGTGACAAGTCATATGGGTTAAGGGTTCAATTCAAATTCAAATCTGAAAATCAATTTAAATTCAAAAGTGCAAATTGAAGTTGATCAAACTCTGCTGGAAAAATGTCCATTTATTGGGAAATAATCCAGGAGCAATTCTAAAATCAAGATCAATAATATTGGACTTTGATTGATGACTCCAACAACATGAAACATCACCAAAACAGAATATTTTAATCCATTTAAACTCATTTCAAATTCAAATGGAGTCCCAATATGTCCAAATCACTTTTTGGTGAAGGGTAATATTGCATTGCCTTATTTGGACCAACTCTCATATTTTTCAATAATGCATAATAGGTCAGATCTTTTGTAACAGAAAAGAATAAAGAAAAAGAAAGCAGAAAAGGAAAAGTAAAAAAGAAAAGGCCACCGTGCACTGCCACTAGTGCACAGTGCCTGAGGCCCAGCCCATTTGGCCCGCGTCCTCTCTCTCCCTCGCGGTGTCGCCTCCCCCGTGGCTGCGCCGGCGCGCACCGGCGAGGAGACGACACGGCGACGCCCGATGCCGGCTGAGGGGATAAGGGCAAGCCCCAGTGCGTTCCCCCTGGCCTCCTCGACCACTTCTTCCCCTCTCCTCGCTCGCTCTGCCCATCGCTCTCTCCGAGATCCGGCCACCGAGCGCTGTCGCCGACGCGTTCCCGTCGTAGCCGCGGCCACCGCCGTCGAACCGACTCGCCGTGATGCCGTAGGGGACCCTCGTCGACCGCCCCGTCGCCTGGTGCCTGCGGTTGGAGCCGGGGATCACCGCTGGCGCCGCACGACGCCGCCCCCTTCCGCCTCTGCTCCGCCGTTCTTCCTCGTCTCCGGCGAGCTCCGGCAGCTACTAAGCCAACAAGGGCTTTTCTTAGCCGCACGGTGAGCTGTTCCTCCCCTCCCCTTGCTCCTTTGTCCTCCTGCGTAGCCATAGCCGCCGTGCCACGGACGGCCGAACGGAGCTCCGCCGCCATTAGCATTGCCATTGCTGCGGCCGCTGTTGAGCTCGTCTGAGCTCGCAGTCGTGCTCGCTGCCGCGTTAGGAGTCGAACGCGCTCGCTGCCGTGGTCTGCCGTGCCCGGATTCGCCGTCCCTATCTTCACCCGAACGCCGCCGTCGCAGATCTCATCGCCGGCCACTTTTCCGGCGACCAAATGGTCCGGCGCCACCGTAGATCGACGCGGAACGTCTCCGCGGTTCGAACGCAAGTTGCGGCATGCGATTTGGCGCTGCGTAGCGAAATTCCGGCGACGGCCGCATCCCTCCGCCGTGTTTTTGAGCCCGCGGGGGGGGGGGGGGGGGGGGGGGGGGGGGGGGGGGGGGGGGGGGGGGGGGGGGGGGGGGGGGGGGGGGGGGGGGGGGGGGGGGGGGGGGGGGGGGGGGGGGGGGGGGGGGGGGGGGGGGGGGGGGGGGGGGGGGGGGGGGGGGGGGGGGGGGGGGGGGGGGGGGGGGGGGGGGGGGGGGGGGGGGGGGGGGGGGGGGGGGGGGGGGGGGGGGGGGGGGGGGGGGGGGGGGGGGGGGGGGGGGGGGGGGGGGGGGGGGGGGGGGGGGGGGGGGGGGGGGGGGGGGGGGGGGGGGGGGGGGGGGGGGGGGGGGGGGGGGGGGGGGGGGGGGGGGGGGGGGGGGGGGGGGGGGGGGGGGGGGGGGGGGGGGGGGGGGGGGGGGGGGGGGGGGGGGGGGGGGGGGGGGGGGGGGGGGGGGGGGGGGGGGGGGGGGGGGGGGGGGGGGGGGGGGGGGGGGGGGGGGGGGGGGGGGGGGGGGGGGGGGGGGGGGGGGGGGGGGGGGGGGGGGGGGGGGGGGGGGGGGGGGGGGGGGGGGGGGGGGGGGGGGGGGGGGGGGGGGGGGGGGGGGGGGGGGGGGGGGGGGGGGGGGGGGGGGGGGGGGGGGGGGGGGGGGGGGGGGGGGGGGGGGGGGGGGGGGGGGGGGGGGGGGGGGGGGGGGGGGGGGGGGGGGGGGGGGGGGGGGGGGGGGGGGGGGGGGGGGGGGGGGGGGGGGGGGGGGGGGGGGGGGGGGGGGGGGGGGGGGGGGGGGGGGGGGGGGGGGGGGGGGGGGGGGGGGGGGGGGGGGGGGGGGGGGGGGGGGGGGGGGGGGGGGGGGGGGGGGGGGGGGGGGGGGGGGGGGGGGGGGGGGGGGGGGGGGGGGGGGGGGGGGGGGGGGGGGGGGGGGGGGGGGGGGGGGGGGGGGGGGGGGGGGGGGGGGGGGGGGGGGGGGGGGGGGGGGGGGGGGGGGGGGGGGGGGGGGGGGGGGGGGGGGGGGGGGGGGGGGGGGGGGGGGGGGGGGGGGGGGGGGGGGGGGGGGGGGGGGGGGGGGGGGGGGGGGGGGGGGGGGGGGGGGGGGGGGGGGGGGGGGGGGGGGGGGGGGGGGGGGGGGGGGGGGGGGGGGGGGGGGGGGGGGGGGGGGGGGGGGGGGGGGGGGGGGGGGGGGGGGGGGGGGGGGGGGGGGGGGGGGGGGGGGGGGGGGGGGGGGGGGGGGGGGGGGGGGGGGGGGGGGGGGGGGGGGGGGGGGGGGGGGGGGGGGGGGGGGGGGGGGGGGGGGGGGGGGGGGGGGGGGGGGGGGGGGGGGGGGGGGGGGGGGGGGGGGGGGGGGGGGGGGGGGGGGGGGGGGGGGGGGGGGGGGGGGGGGGGGGGGGGGGGGCGAAGGCCCAAGACCCCTGGGGGCATAGGTTTAGTCCGGTGTGCTGACCTCTCTGTTAGGTATTCGGTCGGGTTGCGGCGTGTTGCTTAGCCGAGGCCGGGTATGACCCAGTAAAGTGTGTCCGGCCGGAGTTAAGCAAGCGTGGTGGGTAAGTTGTTGCACCACTGCAGGGAAGAAAACATCTATCGATAGCCTGTCCTACGGTAACGGACACTCGGAGTTGTATCCCGATCGATACAATTAGAACTTGAGATGATAACTGGATAGTATGGCTCTGGGATTGCTTTCTCGTAGGGAGTCGAGGAAGAATCTCAGGCCGAGGTTGATGATACATTTACTACTTTACATTATGCTAATCTGCACTCTTCTAATGCTGCAAGACTGAAGATGCTAGTCTTCGTCAGGACTAGGCTTTCCCCTCTATTCTGGCATTTCTGCGGCCCAGTCCACATATACAGCCTCCTTTTGAAAATGATGCATATGTAGTGTAGATCCTTGCTTGCTGAATACTTCGCAGTACTCACGTTTGCTTTTCTTTCCTTTTTTCCCATATCCATTTGATGCGTCCAGATGACGGAGCCCCGGAGCCAGCTGTTCCCGCTGACGACTACGGCCACTACTACTACCCTGCTGGAGGTTACTACTACGAGGAGCCTGCAGACGACCAGGAGTAGGATCGGAGGGTCCAGGGCAGGAGGCCCACGCCTTTCGATCGTAGCTTTTATTTTACCCCGCCTTCTAAAGGCTTATCTCTCTGTAACTCTGTAATATATCTGTGCCCAGATATCTAACGTTTCCGCTGATGCTTGTTGTCATCAAGCTTTGTATTCGAGCCCTCGAGGCCCTGGCTTGTAATAAATGCTTGTATGACTTTATTTATGTTTTAGAGTTGTGTTGTGATATCTTCAAGTGAGTCCTTAGGCTTGATCGTGTGCATTTGCGTGTATGGTTAGTGCACGATTAAGCCGGGGCGTCACAGAGTGCACATATCAGCTGTAACAATAAACAAAACTACATTATTTTGATAGTACCGATGGCACTAACGATAGAAGGTCTAAGCTAGAAGATTTCAAAGGCGTATTAACTACCGGTAGTACAGCTCATGAGTTTGGCAGCCTGTCTCAATCTCATTAGGGAGGACTACAGAAGTATGCTCTTCTTAAGGTCTTCCTGGCTATTAGTCTTTTTCCTTTTTATGCTGACTCAGACCATGGATGTGCATGTGCCTGGTCTTTGATAGGGAAATATTGATGGATCAACCGGCAGTACCATATTATACAACCTCCGTATAATATAGATGGGACGGAGGGAGTAGTATATAGGTGCTAGATGAAATCAACATACGCAACCGACTCGCTATAAGCAATTGCAGGTTAGGTTGTGGGTAGCTATCTCAGATTAGTTTAATTTGGGATTATTGCCAATAGGTTCATTCATTCATGTCCTGGAAATTCAAGAAACAGGTGTCATCAATCACATATGGTGGGAGGGTTCACTGACTAGCCTGCTGCTTCTATCCATCCAGACGAAAATCCATATACAGAGCAACAGCTGCCTAACTGATAGTTCTAGGAACGGAAGCTCAGATGGGCTGGGCTAGGCGTGATAATCTGTCACATATATACAGCTCGATGAATAGCATAGCAGCTTCCTGGACTGAAGTTGAGAGGAGCGCAGAGTGTACAGTTGCAGTTTCAGACGCTGAAACTACATTTGTTGGTTTCCTTCCAGACAATAATCCAAAGAGTAAGTTGGGACACGGTGAGACGCCATGTAGAGATCATCTTTGTAGTCATTTGCAGCGAACTTCATCATCTCTAGAGATCATCGTGTAGTCATCTGATCTTCAGTAAACCCTCTCTGAATCACGATAGTCTCTTTACTGGCAATCATGTATCTCTGACGTTTATAACATTTTATACCTTGGCAGCAACGGATCAAGATCACATTTTAAATTATTGAAAATAAGTACCACCAGTCACAACTCACAAGATGAAATTAATGTTCACGTTTGGTTGGCTGGCAGGTGGTGTGGATACAGTAGTGCTCCATTGTTATAGGCAAAAATTTAGATTAAGCAAGGCAAAATAGAGTGTGTATGATGCCTCTCTTTGATGCACATCCGTTCGATTCGCTCACAGGTGCAGAGCAATAGTACGTGCTGCATTTTGTTTTGCTACAGGATAGAATATGATACATGTTAAAGGGTTGCTCCGAAATTTAGTCTGAACCTGCCAAAAAAAAGATTGTGCCTTTCTTTTCTTGAATAGCCAGCAACATACGTGCGGTAAACAAAGGGGTAGACCAAGACTGGGAATGGCTCATAAGAATGGGGGACTGAATTATTCATCATATCAAGAGTACAACACTATTACAATGCGTTTAGTTTACTACATAGTACGCACCGATTACATTTTGATTGCGGTTCCTTTAAAAAACATTTTGATTGGGTTTCTTCTAACAGTATTTAGTGTTCCAGAGTCAGAACTTGTAATCCAAGTTAGTCGCTTCCATCCAGAACATAGACACAGCCCCAGAACAAACCTGAACTTAATTTGATTGCACTGATTGAAGAAACAACAGATAACTAGACCATCCAGCCAGCAGGTCATCATCGTGTTCTTCGTGGATGCACGCGCCACGAATTTGAGCATATTTAGCCAGGATCTACCCATCATTTGTTTGGTCCAGTACACATCACTCTGATCCAGTTACAATTCTGCAGCCGGGAGCTTGAATAAACTCCAGTTTCTGAAAGTCATTTGTGTTGGTGCAGTACAAATTAAAAGCTGAAATACCAGTACACTATTTATTGTTCTATCCAAAAAAGCATAGTTTTTCAGAGAACCAACGCAAGACACTCGAGAAAAAGAAAAAGAAAAACGCAGCTGCTTCAGAGAACCTGCAACCTGAGCTGCTTTCTGAGAGCAGAGCCGAGTAGCGTAAACTGCGTTAGTTGCTTGCACTGCACAAAAGACAGCCTTGCCAAGATCACCATGTTTCTTCACCAGGATAGATTGGAAGAATTTGGAATTGAGTACCATAAGGAGCTAGTACTAAGGAACCTTATAGAGCCAGATATGTCATACCCTGGTCCAAATTTTTGCAACATGCATGATGTTGTCCATTCATTTGCTCAATTTGTCAGTAGAAATGAATCACTAGTACTGAACAATGGAGAATCTACTAGTAATACTTTTAGAATGCAAAGATTTCTTAGGTTGTCTATAGAAACAAAAGGAGTAGAATAAGATACATTTGAGTTGAGAAGTCTACAAGAGCAAAAATCACTAAGATCCATAATATTAATTGGCAATTTCAAGATTCAGCCTGGTGATTCTATGGCTATTTTTTCAAGTTTACGGACTCAACATATGGAGTCTATAGACTGTGTTGCATTGCTTGAATCTTTGCATCAACTGAAATACTTGAGGTACTTGGCAGTAAAATGGTGCAATGGTATAAATAGCTTGCCACAGGACATCCACAAGATAAAATTGTTGCAACATGTTAGTTTTTGTGGTTGCGAGAATCTTGCGAGACTTCCTAATAGCATTGTGAAGTTACAAGAACTGCGATATCTTGACCTTGATCGCACATATGTAACTGCTGTGCCTAGGGGTTTCCGTGCTCTAAAAAATTTGAGGACAATATATGGGTTCCCAGCTCAAATGGATGGTGATTTGTGCAGTTTGGAAGAGCTTGGTCCTCTTTCTCATCTTAGGTGCATTAGATTAGTGGGTCTACAGAATGTATCTGCTAGTTCATTCGCCAGGAAGGCCAGGCTTGGTGAAAAGGTGTATCTCTTCACGCTGTTCTTACACTGCAGCAGTGGATTTGGCGATGATGGACAGAAGAAAGAATATGCCACCGAGAAAGATCAAAGAGTGATTGAGGAGGTAGTTGATGGTCTATGTCCTCCACCTTGCATACATCATATTATTATCAAAGGATATTATGGGTGCCAGCTCCCAAGATGGATGAGGGACACATCAACAACACTCCTCAAGTCCTTGAAGATTTTACAGCTGCGTGACCTGGCTTGCTGCACTCAACTCCCTGATGGACTGTGTCAGCTCCCTTGTTTGGAGTGCCTAGAGGTATTCCGGGCTGTAGCAATTAAGCATGTGGGTCCTGAATTTGTGCAGGCTTATAGTCACCATCATCATCCTTCATCCCGGGTTGTGGTTGCTTTTTCAAGACTGCACAAGATGATCTTGGATGAAACGGTGGAATGGGAGGAGTGGGAGTGGGAGGAGGAAGTGAATGCTATGCCTGTCTTGGAGGAGCTTCTTATTCAGAGTTGCAAATTGAGGTGTATCCCTCCTGGCCTTGCCTCCCATGCAAGGGCTTTGAAAAAGTTAAGCATAGGTAGCGTCCAGCAACTCCAGTATATAGAGAATTGCTTCTGTAGTCGAGCTCAACCTGCAGGGACTACCAAACCTGACTAGGATCTCCAATTTTCCCAAGCTGCGGAAACTTGAGATCTATTGCTGTCGGAAGCTCGAGTCACTGCAGGAGATGGATGCACTCCAGAGGCTCGTGCTAACAGTTCACTACAGCGAGAGCCGGCTCCCATCGTACCTGCAAACTGAAAAGCCAAGCCATTTGCTGTTGGACTGTTGGCCGTTCATACTCATTTCCATGGCTTTGGGAGGGTCTAGTTCCGAGTGGGCCAAGTTCAGCCATATCCAGCATGTCGAGGCTTATGCAGATGATGGAGACATCGAAAAGGGATGGCACCTATTTTACACAAGGGAGCCCTGCAACGTGGAGACAAACATTGATTTGCAGGTAAAATATATATTGCTAATTCGTTGCTCTTTTCCAATATGTGTAGTTACTATGTTTTTCTTAATCTCCTATTGTTGATTCTGCCATAATATAGTACTGTAGTTCATTGGTAACGCTAGATCCTACTGTCTCATTTTGCTTGTCAGGCGTTGCAAGATCATGTTAACTTTCTCCAATCATGGGGTGAAGACGGACTGCCTCGTTTAGCTGCCCTGATGCAATCTGCGGATGAAGATGAGGAGGATGCAGACAACCGAGAAAAAATTGAGGAGGAACACATGGGCCAAGGGAGGAAGGAGGAGTAGCAAATCAAGGAGGCAACAACATGCATGGATCTTCCAAGGATCTATGTGTATGTTAATTTCCTACTGCTAGTTATGTATAATAGACAATGGAACTGGAGGCCAGCTTGGAAGGGATCACATGCATGGTCCAAAAGCTAATTATATATTTACACATATGATTTGGTGTAATGTAGAAAACTAAGTACAGCTATGCGATGGTTGATCTGTGCATTATGCTATTTGCTTTCTTAGTTTGTCAACATGGCAGAGTATATATATGAGCACTGCTTCAGTGCACCACCCCCCGGGGGGGGGGCCCCCACACACACACAAACACATTGACAGCTATTTGCTTGGTTAGTTTGTCAATGTATATGACTGTGCATTCACTTTGTATAGCTATTTGTACAGTTTGTCAATGTAAGTGTCTGTGTATTCACTCTGTTCCTGATGAACACTGCAGTCATTCAGTTATTCTACTGTGTTTGTCAGCACTGAAATCTGAAGGAGCACATACGTATATGACTGTGGACTAAGAAAGAAAGAACATGCATATCAATCATACAAACTAGTGTAAGAGAGATCGAGAATAATTGATATCCATGATCAAACTGAATCTGCTGCTGTCCTTGTGCGTGCAAATGCAGTGCAGTGAGTCCAATGAAGATGCATGTAGGTAGCTCTTGCTCTTGATTTCTCTGGACTATGGTTGCAATGCGTGGAAGGAAACAAACATGG
Source organism: Thinopyrum obtusiflorum (assembly GCA_036873465.1). Lineage (NCBI taxonomy): Eukaryota > Viridiplantae > Streptophyta > Magnoliopsida > Poales > Poaceae > Thinopyrum > Thinopyrum obtusiflorum. The sequence goes on from JAAAWM010012034.1 coordinate 43,815, forward strand.
AGAGAGACAAACTTCAATCCCAAGGTAATATATATGGTTAATTTGTTTTCTTTAATCTCTTGCTGTTGATTGCATTCCATCTTAGTAGTTCAGTGGTGTATATGCTAGGGCCTGAATATGTTTCGTTTTGTTTTGCTTCGTAGGAGTGGTAGTTCAGTGGTTAACTTGACAATGTTTCGTTTTGCTTCGTAGGAGTGGTCATGGTCTCAAACAGAGTCTGAAGATGTGGAGTGGTCGTGTTTCGTTTTCTGATGGAAATGGAACCGGGGCTGAAGCTCTTTTCTTCTAAAAAAAAAAAGATGTGGAGGATGTAGAAGACAGCCAAGACCAAATGATCCCGCCGTAACACTTGGAGAAGAGGAGGAGCAAATTAAGGAGGCCCGGACGGCCGGCCCGGAATGGCTTACAGTTCACAACTTGGCATGCAGCAAGACTAGCTGGACTACTGGATACAGAGCAGGTAAGTAAACCAATTTGGAACAGAGATGTAGCTTGCTCCCTGTTTTTTTTTCTTTTTTTTGGTTTCTAGTACGAGACGTAGTTATTTAATTTGGCCAGCATATAAGTTAGCTTAGCTAGATACCTGTTGCCCAAATTAAGCTATATGTACTACTCATGTGTTGATGATGGGTTTCATTTCTACTCAGGAAAGAAAGGACCATCGGTACTACCGATTTTGACTCCAGAATGATTGATATCCATTAGTTCGTTGGATCACATAGATGAAGCTAGGAACAGAACTGTATATGTATGGTACTTGTCAGTTTGTTTCTTGTACTGTGACTTGAAACCTACGCAGCGAATTAAGGAGGCCTTGCAGCTAGCTACTGCCCATGAGTTGGCAAATTAATTGCACATGACTCTGACTTGAAAGCTAGCATTACTTACTGTTGATTCAGATCTTCTTGGCTGCTCTTTGAATCCATGGAGTACACAAATTCAGGCCTCGCACTGATTTGAAATTGTATATCATAGAAGTTCAGGTGATGGTGAGCTCTAGAGATGATGAAATTCTTGTGGCCGAGTCAAGTTAGCCCTCGGGATTCTAGAAGGAAACAAGCTATACAGCAAGGCAGTTTTCATGTTCTGAGACTGCATGCAGGCTCCCTCCTTATCTGAGATCAAAATCCAAGGAAGCAAAGTGCAGATCCGAGGACGAAGCAATTACTTTCTTCCTTGTCAAAAAGGAAAAGAAGCTAATGGATACAACGTGTACTGGCTTTATATATAAAGCAGGGCATGAGACCGTCAGTCAAGAGCCTGGAGTGATTAAGACTACACACTGATGTGTACTCCCTCCCTCCCAAAATGGATGTCGTCATGGTGTTTTTGCAAAAAATCCCTCAGGTTTTCACCGACATAACCCGCAGTCCCCCCCTCTTTCCTCTCTCACGACTCCGGCAACGCCCCACGCCCCAGGCCCACGCCAACGATGCCCCACGCTGACGACGCCCCATGCTTCCCCCTCCCCCTCCCTTGCCGTCCACGCCGCGCTACCGCCTCGTTCCCCTCTGTCAAGTGTGGTTTTTGTGTCGACCCGCGGCGAGCCGGAGCAGCGGGAGCGTGCCGGAGCAGAGGTGAGCTGGAGCTGGGCCTCGACGAGGAGCAGCGGCAGCCATGACGGGGCAGAGCAGAGCGAAGCGGGCGCCTACACACAGCCACCGTCTCTTTTTACCTTTTTGGTAAACTTTTTGTGTTGTTAAGAAATTGGTATATGAAGTGTAGTGAAAGGGTTGGTTCAGTGACAATATTTTTTTAGTGAATAGTGTCATGTGTTTCCATTGGTGCTGCATTTGCTGGTATGTATTTTTACTTTCTTTGGTTGCTCTTTTTACCTTTTTGGTAAACTGTTTGTTTATTTTTTCCCAGATACATCAAGAGTAAAGGAAACAGATCATGTCATAATTTCTTTCAGAAACTTTCCATAAGTTCATACATCAGATGTAAACTTGTTCCGTTAGGTGGACTAAAATAAATCATATATAAAAGATCATTATTTTATCCCTGAACTACAGAGAAAAGAAAAAGGTTGACCCTATATAGCCACCAGTTCATGTCAATACAAAGAATGAAAAACAGATCCTTGTATAGGGTGTTTTGCACACTGGCTTGAGAATACAACACATCATAAATTGTAAAATTAGAAAAAAGCAATACAACATGTACAGAATAAAATGGTTTTGGTAAAGATAATAAGAAAACAAACTACAAACAAATGAAGAGGGGGAGTCAGGAAAGCAGAATGGATATAGCACAACAACAACAAACAGAAATCTATCATTTATTATGAAGAGATGCATCATGCCTTCGTTCTGATAACTAATCATGCCTTTGTTCTGATACATGCATCATTCTGATGCAGAGGCCGGGGGTTATCCTCCTTTAAAAAAAAAAAGCATGCCTTCGTTCTCTCATAACTAATCATCACTAAGCAACAATATTATAGGATGTAGTGTAGTAATCCTACATATTATTGTTTTCCTGGTGAACAAACATCAAGTAGAAAAGTAAGCCATCATAAATGTCAGATCCTCATATTACAGCTTTGGAGCTACATCGAACTATCGAACCAGGACCTTCACTGAATACCCGAATGATTGGAAATTTTATGTCACTGCAAACATATTTGTTTTAAAATTTGACAAAAGCAATATACTGCAGTGCATAACAAAATAGCTATGCTATGAGACAGTGGTTGTTGTAAAGCAAGATGTACTTCTTTAGCATGCTTTTAGATGCCGCCAAGCATGTCGCATGAAGGTACCTTTTCTTTTTCAATGAAATCGGGTCACAAAGGAGAAAGGGGGAAAATGGGTATTGTCAGATGTACTGAATACCATAGTTTAACTCATAAGAAAGAAATCAAGGAGAAAGCAAAACATATTTTGATGTATAAAACAACATAAAAATGAAAGACAAAAGCACAATATTTACCTTCGGTTTTGTCTGCAAGAGCTGAAGTATGGTAATGGTAATCAGCTTTCTTATATTCAGGCAGTCCCTAGGTTTACACTACAAATACTGAGAGAAAGAACCTATCGAAGATGATGCCTCCCATTTTCAGCAGTTTCCCTCCAAATGTGAATCCATCAATACATGGATACATTTTCTATTAACACCCAAACTGAAACAAAGCTAACTATAATAAATCAGAAAAACACAATTCAATAGTTTTCAGTGATGTTACCTAAGAATTATAAAATGTTAGACAGTGTACATCATAGCTTCACTGGATTGATATTCATAACTATTTCAGTGAGCAACTGAGCTTTATTTACAGTTTATATAATTTCATCTTTCACCACAACCTAAAATGGTATAACCTCGGCAAGAGGTATCCCTAAACCTGCACAACCTCGGTTTGAGTTCTGCCCGGTCAATCTCCTACAACACCCATAGCAGACCCAAAACCAGTAAACGTAATGATGTGTTTAGACCAGGGATAATTCTCAGGATTTTATTATTTTTCATAAGAATAGGAGGTAACATAATTGGCCCTCTTACTTCTGCACGGAAATCTAATCTAAACTGGCCAATTCAGAATCATCTTGCACCTGCTCGCATGATGGAGTTGTTTGAAGCTAGCTGGCCGCCGCTGCTCCTGATGCGTGCTGCTGCCTCCGATGCGCCTACCCGTTGCGCCTGCTGCCTCTGCTATTGGCCGAGAGAGAGAGAGAGAGAGAGAGAGAGAGAGAGAGAGACAGGCTCGCCCCGATGGTAGCGGCCGGGATCTTTCCACAGAAGACGAGACGTGTGAGGATGGAAGGAAATATCTAGGGCGTGGTCAAAGCGGTGCTGAACTGCTGACTGAAACCATTAAACTCAGCCACGTAACTCTAGAGACCCAGCCACGTAATTATGCACAGTGCAGTAAATAAAAAAAGTCAAAAAAGGAGGAAAATCAAATCGCTCCCGCTTTAGTATTGTTACTTATTATGTGCCTTGGTAACTCAAAGGAATCCTCCCTATTGATACGCGGCTAACCTACCTGCCACACACAACTGCGGAGCCACTAAACCCCCTCCCCTGCTCTGCACAGTAAGTGGACAGTGGCGCCCCCACTGCCAAGTCCATAGAGACCAAGAACCAGAGAAATTAGTCCTACATTCATTACATTTTTTTTTAGAGAAATGGCATATGACTGACTTTATAGATAAAGCCTACAGCCACAAGTCACCGATACAGCCAACTAGACAGACAAACACAGGAAGATCACTAATAGAGTTTAGGCTGCACATGCAGCAATACACAAATTCATGGCACACGGGCCAACTACTTACGTATAAAACACAGGAAACTCGGAGAGCACCAACATCAGCCAAGGGCACAGGAGCTTTATCTCGGTGAGAGATACATATCGCCGTTGCCTGAACACGCAATCAGCAGTTCTGTGGCCTCCTTGTCGCATTCCTTGGTCAATGATTACCATTGCTGTAAAAGGATAAGAAGTTTGAAAAGACAATCAGCGGACTTGTTAGGAAAAGAATGTTCATTCGTGAACTTGTTCCTAATCGTCCAAAGAACATAACAAATCGCCGAGAAACCAAACCAAAATAAACGACACACGAGTTTTAGGTGATTTATGGGAGGCACATCTTCTCGGACTATGCAGCAGCCAAGATTTGCCAGTTCCTTCCAACCAGACTGGTGTAGTGTGGTGAGGCCCGTGACAAGAAGACATGTAATGCCACTGCTTCTGTTGATGCTTGAATGTTGCGTGATGACCACACCCATTGTGATACATTCCGTAAAAGTTGTGAGCAGTTCAATGCCTACTTTGATTAACACTACTGTTTCTAGGGAAGGAAATCAGATTGCAAAATATCTCAAAAAGTAACACTCTGCAACTCTCAAACTTTTTATAGTTGGTCAGTTTTCTGGCTTTAACAAGCTTGGAGAAAACTTATCACCCCCAAAGTGACACACTCCAAGATATTTAAGACTTCAAGGAGGATGCAGTGCCTCAAGTAATTCAATCTCGACAGTCTTGAAGCTGCATCAGCGCTTTTGAGTACTGCTTGTCAACGAGTCGAATTTGACCAGCTTCCGCCATACTTTTATGTTTAGCAATGCAGTCTATATATTGCGATCCTCAGAGTTGATTCATGCTCTGCAACTCACCGATGATGGTACTGTTTGTAGCAATTCTTTATGTTGAACGTGACATATATGTAATTATCTCGAATTGATCTTCCTATGATCTCTAGCATTGTATCGCTTGACTCCTAGAGATATGGTAGGGTTAGTTGGCTTGTCACGCAAGACATCACCTGTATATATTGTAACCGACTCCGATGAATACAATTGAGTTGCATCCTATAGTCTTCTACATGGTATCAGTTACCATCGCGATCTCCAGCACTTCCGCCGTCTGCAGCCGCCGCTGCCCTCTCCAAACACTAAGCCGTCACCGCTCCTTCTTGTAGCCCCCACCGGTCCTTCCTCCCAAACCCTAGGCCGCCGCCGCTCCTCTCTGTAGTCGCCGCCGCCTCTTCTTCCAAAACCCTAGGCCACCGTTAATCTCCCCTACAGCCGCCACCATCCATCCCACCATGTCTCGCTCCAAAGCTGTTCTCTCCAACGCAAGCTCCTTCGCTGCCCCCGTTTCACCTCCGATCGTCTCAACGATCTCCCCATCAAAGACCACATGCCCATCATCCTTGAGCATGATTCACCATCCTACAATGCATGGCGTACCTACTCCGCGCTCCTGTTCCGCTCCTACCTTCTCGTTGAGCATGTTGACGGGAGCGTCGAATTCCGTGACATGAAGGGCGACATCGAGTGGCTGGCCGTCGACGCATACATCGTCAAGTGGCTCTTCCTCGTGATCTTGAGGGGCCTCTTCGAAATGGTGAACACCTGAGACCCCTTGGCCTACACCATATGGACGCGGATGTGTGGCCTCTTCCTCGACAATCAATTCCAACGTTGGGTCTTTCTTCAAGGAGAGTTCTTCACGCTGCAACAAAACGACCTCTCGATCGTTGACTATTGCACGCGGTTGAAGGTGCTCGCCGATGAGCTCCGTGATGTCTGCATGACCATCAATGACTCCGTCCTCCTCACCAACCTCCTTCGGGGCCTCCACCCCGACCTTGGCCAGTCTGCCGCCAACCTCTCCCTCATCACGCCGACGTACGCCAAGGCCGTCACCTATCTTCGGATGGAGGAGAAGCGCCTTCGACACTCCGCTGGGCAGGCGACCCACACGACTCACCATGTCAGCCATGCCGGCGGCTATGGCGCACCTCCACCAGCCCACTCGCGCCCCTTCCCCGGTCCCGCTACCTGCGCCCGCGCCCACTGGTGGACGCAAACAGAAAGATCGGGGTGTCGCGACGACTGGGCCTACAACTCCAACCCCGCGCCACGCCCCCTGCCACCTCGGCTGCAGCGCCTACTCTACCGTGGTTGTCAGGGTACAACCCATGGACGGGCGTAGTGCATGCGTACTCGATGCCCGTCCCGCGTCCTCCTGCTCCGGGTCTCCTCGGTCCATGTCCGGTGCCTCACCAGGCCCTCTTGACCGCGCCCGCTCCCTCGTGGTGTTTCTCGCTGCTCTCGGTTTTCGCAGCACCACCTCCGACACGCTTATTCGTGCTCCATCGGGCTGATCATGTCGCCATGCTCCTTCTGTATGTTGATGATATTGTCATCACTGCATCCCAAGAGGACCTGCTTTGCGACATCATTGGTCGTCTTGGCTCCGAGTTTCTCCTGAAGGACCTGGGCGTGTTGCACTTCTTCGTCGGCATTAATATGCGACGTGATTCCTCCGGGTTCTTCCTCCATCAAGGGCAGTATGCTCCCGAATTATTGGATCGTGCCGGCATGACTGACTGCAAGCCGGCTACCACAACCGCTGAGGCCAAGCCGAAGCTCTCTGCCACAGCTAGACAGCCTGCCACCGACGCCGCTCTCTACCGCAGTATTGTTGGTGCGCTTCAGTACATCATGCTCACCAGACCAGATATTCAGTTTGCGGTGCAACAAGCTTGCTTGAATATGCACTCACCATGTGATGCTCACTGGTCTGTGGTCAAGCGCATTCTTCGGTACATTCGCGGCACGCCGACCTATGCTCTTTGTCTCCATGCTTCCACCTCCACCGAGCTTCTCGCCTACACGGATGCGGGTTGGGCTGGCTGTCCCGACACTTGACGATCCACGTCGGGATACCGTGCCTTCTTCAGAGACTCTTGTCTCGTGGTCCTCTCAGCGCCAGCCCACCGTCTCCCGCTCAAGTGCCGAGGCTGAGTACCGTGCTGTTGCCAACGTCGTTGCCGAGACTTGTTGGCTGCGTCACATACTTGGTGAACTTCAGGTCTCCATCCCGAAGGCTACGGTGGTTTTCTGTGATAATGTTTTGGCCACCTATCTCGCGGCCAATCCAGTGCAGCATAAGCGCACCAAAGATATTGAACTTGATGTTCACTTCATCCGCGAGAAGGTCCGGTTGGGTCGGCTCCGTGTCCTTCATGTACATATTACCCAACAGTTCGTCGACATTATGACCAAGGGGTTGCCAACCGCCGCATTCCAGGAGTTCCGTTCTTTGCATCGCCGACGCCGACGCTTTGACTACACGGGGGGGGGGGGGGGGGGGGGGGGGTGTTGAACATGACATATCTGTAATTATCGCCAAATTGATCTTCCTATGATCTCTAGCCTTATATAGCTTGACTCCTAGAGATATGGTATGGTTAGTTTTTTGTTGTTGTTGCGGGAATGGTATGGTTAGTTGGCTTGTCACGCAAGACATCACCTGTATATATTGTAACCGACTCTGATGAATAGAATTGAGTTGCATCCTATAGTCTTCTACACTTTAATCTTGTGCGAGCATACGTACTAGGCTCAAGTTTTATTTTTACGTTATGTGCAACTCCTTGAGAAAAGGAATTTTCAATTCATTTGGGGTCCTAGTCATTCTTTCTAACCTAAAGTGTACGTGCAAAACTGGGAATTTTAGTTACATGGCATTTCCTTAGAAAATCAACATCACAGGACAAATAGACCCGCGGTAGGTAGCCGATGCCAGACAGCTTTAAGTCTGAGTACACTCTTTCTACCTATACACAATCAACCCAATAGACTAAATATATAAAGCAGACCAACGCTTCAAATTTTGTTTGGGAAAACCGTCTGTAGCTGTTATGGTTTGATTGGGTGCAGAGGAGGTTGTAGCTAGCTACGTGTAGGATAGGATGTTGAATGGCACTGATGTTGTAGTAGGAGTGGGAAACATTAGGAACACAAATTCAAGTGGAGGAGAGGTACCGTGAACTCAATTTGGAAACGTGACAAAAGTTTCCTTCCATACCTTTGAAGAACACAAATATTGACAGGCTAAAATGGTCTGTTATTCCACAAGGAGATATACAAAAATATACACACACTTTGAGGCTCCCTAAATGAATGATATCCTGCTCTAGCTTGCTCTTGTCTTGGCAGAAGCAGCAGAAATGGTGCGGCAGCAATTCCCACCTTAGCAAGCAAGACCACCGATCCTTCTATCATCGGGAGATGGGGCAACCGGCGGCCTCTTATCCTGATAAACAGATTTGGTAGGATAGTTTCCTTGCGGCAAGATCTCGCTAGGGGAGGGGACATCACTGTGGAATGGAGTCATGAGACCGGCCTTTCAGGAACCGGGTGTCTATACTCCCTCTTATCACCACCGTTCATGCATAAAAGGCGAAATGCGGATCTGTGCCACGCACTGCATTGCTACTTTGTTTAGCAGACCTACTTGAACAGTAACAACAGGATTTCACCGCACCTGTCACTTCCCGGTCGTCGCCCAACTTGGAACAGTAACATCGGGAGCTGGGCCTGTAGGTTCCCTATGAATCTTGATGCAGCGCCAAGAGCCACTATGCTCTCCAATTGAGAGAAGTCTGGTAATGAATCCACTATTCGGGGTCACGCGTGCCATAAAAAATGTTCTCATTTCTGGTCCCACCACAACCCATCGAGGTGAACTACATTAGTTTTATTTAAAGTATCTTCATAGGTCAGTGAGAGCTCACTCGAATATTACAAAATAAGCCCATGAAGGATGAGTCATCTGCACGTGTCAGACAACACCAGTTTGTGCAAGTTCACTCGATTCTCGAGTTCGTGGCCTAAAACGTGTAACCAGTTTGAGTTAATGGACTAGTGGTGCATTTCACTCAATTGACAGTATGTAAGAAACAGTTTTTTTTGGAGAATCTACAAAGAGAGTGACCCAACAGAATGTGCAAAACAGTTTTTGGAGGAATAGATAGTAAAAAAACAGATCCAAACATTCCACTAATTATAATAAAAAGGAGAAATAGTTCTTTACTAGGAACAATAGATTGTTTGACGTCATTAGAGATAAATCTATATGAGAGGGGGAGGGGGAGTGGAGGAGCAGGAGCCCTGGATTAGCCACACACAGAGACCAAGTTACCTGCAACACTCAGTCCACATCTGCTAATGTCTCCGAGGCGTGAAAGGAAGAAACGACCCAACATAGCCTAACCCAATTTGGAAAAGAGGTCATGTTTTGCCACGATCAATATCATACGACATCAGCATGTTCTCCTTGCTCATCATAAAGAACAAGATATTACAATATAGGTGAAATGCGACAGGCTCACAATAGCTCGGACAAAAAACCCCACTGAATAGCTCCATAGTGCTGACACTATGCTTGAAGCTCCATGCACCATCTTCCAGAGTCCAAAATGATATCTGGTACTTATCGTTCTCCATGCCGACATACCACAAGAACCCCTAAGATTGTCCAAGGAGGAAAAAACTTCTCCCGGCATTGGGCAACTCAATCTTCTCCCGTTCATTTGCCTCCAAATCCATGGTCATGACCATGCCCTAATAGGTAAGGAAATGCAGCCGAGATAATACTGAAATGTTGAGTAACTCACCTGTGTTGAATATTGTTGAATATTGTAACGTGACTTGTGCTATGTCACGCACCTCTCTCCATATCTTTCTTGTATTCCACGTATAGGAATAGATAGAGTTTGGTAGGGATAGAATTGGTTGTTTAACTTTTCTATCTCTTCTTCTGTTCCTACTACCGAATCATGTAAACACCTACGAGAGGTTTTCTTGTATGATCAAAATAAACCCTGCGGGCTCTCCTCTGGAGGGTTGAGACGCTTCACCATATCTTACATGGTATCAGAGCCACCTCTTCCATCTCATCTAGCTAGCAAGTTTCTCCCATGGCGTCCTCCTCTAGCTCCGCATCAACCTTCAACCTCAATTCCCAAGTATCCGAGAAACTTACCAGAACAAACTTCATCTTACGGCGTGCACAAGTGCTATCGCAGATTCGAGCTGCGGGCATGTACGGCTATTTAGATGGATTCCTTCCCGAGCCACCAAAAACAATCACCACCAAAAATAGCGAGGGCAAAGATCAGATCGTTGTGAATCCTGAGCACATGGTCTGGGCGAGAGAAGACCAGCAAATCCTTGCGTACTTGCTCAATAATCTCTCCAAACAGGTCTTGATCCAAGTTGCCTCGCATGAGAGATCACATGCGATCTGGTCAGCCCTGATCAGCATGTTTGCCTCCACGTCAAGGTCCTGCATCAACAATCTTCGCATCAACCTAACGAACGCCTCGAGGGGCAACCAGCCTGTGGCTGCCTACTTCGACCATATGAGGTCTCTTGCGGACGTACTCGCCATGGCAAGAGATCCGATCACCACCAACCAGCTAATCTCCTTCATCATCGCCGACCTCGACATGGACTACCAGCCCATCGTTTCGGCGCCGGACGTCGGCACCGATGAACTGACCGTGGTTGACCTCTTCTCCTTGGTGAGCAATTTTGATCAGCGTGTTGAGTTATTTCATGGTACGGGTGCTGGTGGTTTCAAATCTTCAGCAAACATGGTGGGACGCGACCGTGGTGGTGGCTTCTCCAAGGGGCGACCGCGCAAGTCAGAAGGCGGCGGTGGTGGCTACCCAGGGCAGGGTGGCGGCGGCGGACCTCCTGGTCAAGGCGGCAAGAGCTATGGCTACAGCAGTGGTGGCTAGAACAGTGGCTATGGCGGCGGCGGCCAGTACAGCAGCTACGGCGGCGGTCATCCTCAGCAAGGCGGCGATGGTTACCGCAGCCAAAACAGTGGCTATGGTGGTGGCCATGGCAATGGCTATGGCAGTCATGGCAATGGCCATGGTGGCGGCTATGGAGGAGGCTACAACAACAACTACAACCGGAACTCTAGTGCTGATTCTTCACAAGGGTATGCTGAAACTGTTTGTCAAATATGTAAGAAACCTAAACATATTGCGAAAGATTGCAAGTGGCGATATGCCGAAGATAACTCCAGGAAGAAGAAGGTAGACGCCGCCATCGACACTTCCTATGGAGTTGACACAAATTGGTACGCCGACACGGGTGCCACGGATCACATAACCGGTGAACTTGAGAAGATCACCATGCATGAGAGGTACAATGGCCACGAACAAGTCCACAACGCCGATGGGGCAGGTATGGATATAAGTCATATTGGCCATTTAGTTATTAAAACCCCACATAAAGACATTCATCTAAACAATGTTCTCCATGTTCCTAGCACTTCAAAAAGCCTTCTCTCCGTTCATTGTATTGCCCTTGACAATCTTGTATTTCTAGAATTTCACCCATTCTTCTTTTTGACCAATGATTAGGCCACGGGGAGAATAATTTATTGAGGTAGATGCATGGATGGACTCTACCCGTTGATTCCCAAGTTTAGGAGATTCAATAAACAAGCGCTCGGTGTCATCAAACTTTCATTGGATAGATGGCATCGTCGTTTAGGCCACCCTGCTTTTTCTATTGTTCATCAAGTTCTTAGTAAAAATAAGCTCCCAGCTGTTGGTGAGCATAGTTCAGAAACAATTTGTGATTCATGTCAGAGAGCCAAAAGTCATCAATTACCATATCCTGTTTCCACCAGTGTTTCTGTCAAACCTTTGCAACTCATTTTTTCTGACGTATGGGGTCCTGCTCCCTCCTCTGTTGGGAGGCATACCTATTATGTTAGCTTTATTGATGACTTTAGCAAATGCACTTGGATATATCTTCTTAAAAAATGTTCTGATGTGTTTCAAGTCTTTCATAATTTCCAAGCTCTTGTTGAACGCCAATTTGATAGCAAGATCCTCGCCGTGCAATCTGATTGGGGTGGTGAATATGAAAAGTTAGACTCATTATTTCAACAAATAGGAATCTCCCATCATGTCTCATGTCCACATGCTCATCAACAGAATGGTCATGCAGAACGTAAACATAGAAGTTGGCCTCGCTTTACTTGCTGCTGCCTCTATGCCACTCAAATTTTGGGATGAAACTTTTCTTACTGATGTTCATCTTATTAATATTCTCCCCAGTCGTGTTATTAACAATGAAACTCCCACACAACGTCTCTTGCATGTAAAGCCTGTTTACACCTCTCTTCGTGTCTTTGGTTGTGCATGCTGGCCAAATTTACGCCCCTACGACAAACGTAAACTTATGTTTCGTTCCATCCAGTGCGTCTTTCTTGGCTATAGTGCAAAACACAAAGGAGTGAAGTGCCTTGATGTTTCTAGTGGACGGGTTTACATCTCTCGTAATGTTGTCTTTGACGAGACTCAATTCCCTTTCGAAAAACTCCATCCAAATGCCGGCGCCCTACTTCGGAAAGAAATTCGTTTGCTTCCTTCTCAACTTTTCGGTGTCTCTTATGAGGGTGATAATAACTGCAATAATTCTTTTTTGATTAATCCTCCTAATCCTTCAGCCGAGTGTGATGATGCAGCTTCAAACAGAGAACAAAACGGTGATGAAAACAGTGCAAATTTGATATCAAATGACCATTATTCCATGCGCCCATGAGCTGCCGCACCGATCATGGACGCGTCTGCTTCGGGATCCACCCCGTGCCAGTCTGCCCCGCCATCTCCCTCGGGATCCGCGTCGCAAGATGGATCAGGTGGGTCTGGTGCGCCCGGGCGTTCTCCTTCGGGTCTCGTGCCACAACACCATGCCCAGCCCAGCTGCGCAATGCACCACCGAAGCAGGCCCATGGGACAAGTGGGGGCCTCTGCCTCGCCCGCGGCCTCCCCTGACCGCGTCGATCGCCCCGACCCAGCTGACCAAGCTGTCGACCCATGTGCGTACGCGTCCCCTGGCGCTGTCACGGCCCCACGCGCTTGTGTGGCGCCCAGGGAATCAGCCTCGGGATCATCTCCAGCCACCGCTCCTGGATCTTTTGCGGCTCCCCCATGGTTTGAAGCACCGATTCATCCTCCTGCTGCTTCGCCAACACCACCACGCACACGTCTGCAGAGGGGAGTTATCAATCGCATAAATTACAAGAATATCTCTAAATTTGATCTAGCATGTTTATCAGGTGAACCTCGTACTTTGCCTGAAGCTTTTGGTGATACTAGATGGAAACAGGCAATGGAGGAGGAATATTCCGCACTATAGAAAAACAAGACGTGGCATTTGGTTCCTCGTCAGGCAGGTAAAAATATCATTGACTGCAAATGGGTCTATAGGACAAAAAGGAAATCAGATGGTACTGTTGATTGTTATAAAGCCTGACTTGTAGCAAAGGGTTTTAAGCAACGATAAGGCATTGATTATGAAGACACTTTCAGTCCAGTTGTTAAAGCTGCCTCCATTCGTCTTGTGTTGTCCATTGCTGTTTCCAGGGGATGGAGTCTTAGGCAGCTAGATGTGCAGAACGCGTTTCTTCATGGTGTTCTGGAAGAGGATGTTTATATGAAACAGCCTCCTAGGTTTGAGGATAAAAACGCACCATTTCATGTTTGTAAGCTTGATAAAGCCTTATATGGATTGAAGCAGGCTCCAAGAGCATGGTACTATAATTTGAGTACAAAGCTGCAGACACTAGGGTTTGTTCCATCTAAGTCTGATACTTCTCTGTTTATTTACAACAAGTTCAAGACTTCCATCTTCATTCTCATATATGTTGATGATATTATTGTGACAAGTTCACCCAATGAGGCAATAACAGGATTATTGAAAGATTTGAGTTTAGAGTTTGCTCTCAAGGATCCGGGAGATTTGCACTTTTTCCTAGGTATTGAAGTTAAGAAAATCAAGGATGGTATTCAGTTATCCCAAGGAAAGTATGCAAATGATCTAATGAGCAGAGTTGGCATGAAAGACTGCAAACCTTCACCGACACCCTTGTCTATTTCAGAACCACTGACTTTGACTGAAGGAGAACTCCTGAATCAGGAAGATAGTACCAGTTACAGAAGCATTGTTGGTGCACTTCAATATTTAACTCTTACTCGACCAGATAATTCTTTTGTAGTGAATAAAGTTTGTCAGTTTCTGCATGCTCCTACCACTGCTCATTGGACAGCAGCAAAGCGTATTTTGAGACATGTTAAGGGTACAATAAGTCTTGGTTTGACCTTCAGAAAATCCTCCTCTACTCGTATAAGTGTGTTCTCCGATACAGATTGGGTTGGTTGCCTTGATGATAGGAGATCAACTGGTGGGTTTGCTGTTTTCTATGGACCCAACTTAATCTCTTGGTGTGCAAAGAAACAAGCTACTGTCTCCAGGTCTAGCACTGAAGCAGAATACAAAGCACTAGCAAATGCAATAGCTGAGGTGATTTGGGTACAGTCTATGTTGAAGGAACTTGGAGTTCATCAAACTTTGCCTCCATGTCTTTGGTGTGATAATCTTGGTGCTACATTCTTGTCTTCTAATCCAGTGTTTCATGCCAGGACTAAACATATTGAAATAGAATAAGCAGTTAGAGATCAGGTTTATTCCCTCCAAGGACCAGCTTGCAGATGGGTTCATAAAAGCATTGCCAGTCAGAAGCTTGGAAGAGTTCAAGCATAATCTCAACTTGCGCAGTTGTGATTAAGGGAGGGTGTTGAATATTGTAACGTGACTTGTGCTATGTCACGTACCTCTCTCCATATCTTTCTTGTATTCCACGTATAGGAATAGATAGAGTTTGGCAGGGATAGAATTGGCTGTTTAACTTTTCTATCTCTTCTTCTGTTCCTACTACCGAATCATGTAAACACCTGCGAGAGGTTTTCTCGTACGATCAATAAAAACCCTGCGGGCTCTCCTCTGGAGGGTTGAGACGCTTCACCATATCTTACAACCCGTTCGTATTCATCCCCCTGCCGAGCTCGGGATCCATGTCGCAGCTGCAGCAAACTAGTATTTTTCCTTACAGCCAACCGTGCGGGGAAGAACGGTGACATAGGTAATATCTCGGTCCCACGTACTATCAATACCGTTTCCATGAGCACCGGTTCGGTACACAATCTGTTCTATACACGTTGACCGCCAAATACAACACGAATCCCCTCACTCCATCCTGCGGTATCTGGATACCCGGTCAAAACCGGCACCGCTAGAATTTCATTTCGCCACATGTGGCGATCTTCCATGATCACTTTCATTAGGAGCGACCAGCTGGTGTAGTTGGAGCGCGTGAGGACGGAGAAGGAGGTGCTGGACATGCCCAGACAACGCACGGAGCACGGTGCACCCAACTCGCCTCACTGCCTGCCTTGAAGTGCGAGCGCATCGGACTTGAGAGGCTCCTCAGCTGCGATCTCCTAGGCCATCTTGAAGCCGCCGCCGTCAACACCGTCCTTCGGCATCACCTCGTTCTGAATACCGCTTGACAGCTCTCAACTCACACACATACAGATGAAGGCTAAATTTCGTGTTTTGACCCTTTTCGTATACTATTTCGGGATCTGACCCTCATTGGAAAAAAAATTCGGGATCTGACCCTTTTCTTACCGCCAGGCCCCTTGGCGGTAGGGTATAATAGCCTACCGCCATGCCCCTTGGCAGTAGGGTTGGACACCCTACCGCCAAAAAGTTCTAAGTTTCCAACACAGAGCGTGCCCAGGGCCTACCGTCAGGCACCTTGGCGGTAGGGTTGCACAGCCTACCGCCAAGCACCTGGGCGGTAGACAGGAACCCTACCGCCAAGCCCCTTGGCGGTAGGCTGTTATACCCTACCGCCAAGGGGTCTGGCGGTAGGAAAAGGGTCAAATCCCGAAACTTTTCTCAGCGGGGATCAGATTCCGAAATAGTATACGAAAAGGGTCAAAACACGAAATTCGGTGACAGATGAACTTGGTAGAACACGAGTGTTTGTGCAGCTCTCTACCTGCTGCTTTCTTTTCTCTACTTGTATTTAATCGCTGTGGAAGGAAAGGACATGGGTAGGTTGCTAGTCACGACCCGTTCTTGTGTGTGCCATCCCACAGACCCGGACGTGTAGCAGAAACAAGCGGCATGGCAGCAGCATGCCAGAAGAGCTGCTGCGGACCCTGACTGACTAGCACGGCGCACACACACCATGACGTGGGCTCGTGCACTGCTAAAGTAAACGAACGAAGAAAGAAACAAAAACAGTAGACAGGAAATCATCAACGGCCAAACTAATTAATCAACACGCGTACTAGTGGATGCCCATACGCAATACATACATGTACGTGTCCGCTACGTGCAGCTACGTTCCATATAACTTGCGGCCGAGACGTACGTGTACGTACATACTAGAGTACGTAGCTAGCCATGCACGCCGGCGACGCTCCTCCTCTTCACCGTGACGGCGAGCCCGTTCTTCATGTGGAGTATGATGGACAGCTTCGGCTCGACGACGTAGCCCGGCACGGCCTCGACGGCGAAGTTCCACAGCACGGCAGCGGCAGCGGTCTTCATCTGCACGAACGCCATCTCCTTGCCCAGGCAGGTCCTTGGTCCGGCGTTGAAGGAGATGAACTTGTAGGACGGCTCGTACCTCAGCTTCCCGTCGTCGGTGACCCACCTCTCCGGCCTGAACTCCATGCAGTCCTTGCCCCACACACCCTCCATCCTCCCTACGGAGTAGGAGAAGATGAGTATCTTGTCGCCGGCCTTCATCTCGTGCCCACTAGGGAGCACGTCGTCTGCAACCGCCGCCTTGTGCTCGAATGGCAGGGGCGGGTACAGCCTCAGGCATTCGCACAGGGCCGCGTGCAGGTACACCATGCTGCTTAACTCGCTGACGTCGAACACCATCATGTCGTTGTCGCCAGCCAGCTTCTTCCGGGAAGCGATCGGCGCCAGTTCGTCCAGGATCCTGTGCTCGACTCGAGGATTCTCGGAGAGGAGGTAGAAGAACCACGACAGCGCCGTACCGGTGGTGTCGCGGCCGGCGAGCAGGAGGTTCACCGTGGTGTCACGCAAGAACTCGTCGCTGCACTCGGCCGCGTCATCGTTGCAGATGAAGGACGACAGCATGTCGGCCGAGTCGTCGCTAACGCCCTCGTTGTGGTCGGCCCTGCGTTTCGTGATGGTGCCCGTGGCGAATCGGTCGATGGTCCTACAAGCCAC
The DNA here is from genome assembly GCA_036873465.1 of Thinopyrum obtusiflorum. Classification (NCBI taxonomy): domain Eukaryota; kingdom Viridiplantae; phylum Streptophyta; class Magnoliopsida; order Poales; family Poaceae; genus Thinopyrum; species Thinopyrum obtusiflorum. The sequence goes on from JAAAWM010012034.1 coordinate 61,203, forward strand.
GGCCATCTTCCTCTCCGTGCCGACCTCATACCGGTTCATGAGCTTCCAGCACGCCGGGGAGATGACGTGCCGGAGGAAGAGCGTCTCCAGCACGTCGTCCGTGGCGCGCGCGAAGGGCACCACGGGGAGGCCGATCTGCAGGCACCCGGGATCGACGCCGAAGACGAGGTTGCAGGTCATGTCGAAGGTTAGGCGCAGGAACACGTCGTGCAGGTCACAGCGGGTCTCCGCGTTGGCGGCGTGCGCGAGGAAAGGCAGGAGGCCCTTCTCCACCTTGTGGCGGCAGTACCGTGCCGAGAAGGCACGGAAGCGAGGGCCCGCCATGAGCAGCTGAGACTTGGCACGCTGGCGCTGCCAGGACTCGCCGTCGGCGTTGAAGATGCCGTCGCCTAAGACGTCGAAGAAGACATCAGAGAAGTCGTGGCCCTTGGGATAGTTGACGAAGTTCGACATGAGTATGTGGCGCACGTTGGACGGGTCGCAGGTAATGAAGAACCGGACGCCGGTGAACCCCCCGCGAGCTTGGAAGTTGTAGTGCGTGCCGGCCAGGACGCCGGTGGCCCAGTCATGGAAGTGGGACAAGTTGGCGAGCATGCCGAAAAGATGGCCCAGTATTGGCCATTCGGTCGGCTCTGCCTTGCTGATTTTCTTGGACTGGAGGTGACGGTAGTAGAAGACGAAGAAGCAAAGGAGGGAGAGGAAGCAGTATAGGGAACACATGGCTTGGCTTGGAACAAGATGAGAGGTCACCGCACCGGTGCAACAAGCCAGCGTCCATGGGCTCGCTTATATGGACGCACTCTTGCATGCATGTAGTATACGTGTTTCAGAGGTTGGTGAGGTGTCCCCACCCCATTCCATCATCATCAGCTTATCAGTAGGACTTAAGATGATTTTATCGGCTTTCAAAAAGATTCTACTGTGTGGTTTTATAATTATGAAATGAATGGTGTGCGCTGCTCCTACACATCGACCATGTCCATAGCTTTAAATAGGACGCTATCTTCAAACGCTATAGCGTTTGGGGGGTCTCACGCTAAATGCATTATGTACAATTTAGCATCATTTAGACCAAATGAAAATTCCATAGACTGCTATTTAAAACCATGATCATTGTTGACGTATAAATGTATAGCCCACCTTTCCCCATCAGCTTGAGCTTTTGGGTGAACTGGCTGGTGCGTGCAGTTCAACATGGTGTCAGATACCGAAAAGATCCTAGCCTAAAAACCTTCCGTTAAACCCTCGCGCCGCCGCCGCGGCGCACCTCTCCTTGCGCCACCGCGGCAAAGGAGGCCGCAAGGGCCAGCAGCAGCAGCAGCGGGCCTCCAACTCGGGGGGGGGGGGGGGGGGAGGCTTGGACGTAACAGCAGCCCACGCCGCCGTGGTCCTTCGGGCACAACCCCTAGACCGGGGTGGTGCATGCGTATTCGATGCCGGTGCCTCACGCGCCGGCTCCTGGCATCCTCGGTCCACGTCCGGCCACCTATCAGGCTTACCTAGCAGCGCCACAGCAGCAGCCCGGTGCATATCCGATGCTGCCATCTCCTGTGCAGTAGCCGACCGGCGCCTACTACACCACCAACCCGGCGCCCTCGCTGCCTCCTGCACCGTGGGACCCGGCTCTCCTTGCGGCGCTGCACTCCGCCCCTACACCACCAACTACACTGGCGGCGGCGATTGGTACATGGATACCGGGGCTACTACTCATATGTCTTCCCATCCCGGTAACCTTCACAGTTCTTACCCCACAAACACTTTCACTCGCATTACCGTCGGTGATGGTTCTTCTCTTCCTATAACACATATCGGCCATGCTTTGTTTCCATCTTCATCTATGCCATTGTCATTATCTAATATACTTGTTTCGCCTACACTCATCAAGAACCTCGTTTCCGTTTGATCTTTTACTCGTGAAAATCCTGTTACTGTTGAATTTGACGGGTTTGGTTTTTCTGTCAAGGATGCCCGTACCCGGATGGTGCTCCTCCCATGTGACAGTTCCGGCGAGCTTTACCCGGTTCACCCATCATCTTCCACCGCAACCGCTCCCGTCGCCCTCTCCGCTGGTGTGAACCTTTGGCACGCTCGTTTGGGTCACCCGAACCCTGCTACACTTTGTCATATTCTCAGGAGTTTTTCTTTCACGTGTAATAAGATCAACGATCACACTTGTCATGCTTGTCGTGTTGGCAAACATGTTCGTCTACCCTTTAGTGAATCTTCCACCATTGCATCTTATCCGTTTCAGTTAATTCACAGTGATGTATGGACCTATCCTGTTGCGAGTAATATGGGCTATCTTTATTATCTTGTCATTCTACACGATTTTTCTCACTATGTGTGGACCTTTTCGTTGCGGCGAAAGTCCGATGTACCATCCACCCTCGCCGCTTTTTACTCATATGTCACCACGCAGTTTGGTCGACCCATACATGCACTTCAAACCGACAATGGGAAAGAGTTCGATAATCTCGCCATCCGCACATTACTCACCACGCATGGTAATATCTTTCGTCTTGCATGCCCATATACTTCACAACGAAATGCACGCGCCGAGCATGTTCTTCGCACTCTAAATGATTGCGTCCGCACTGTCCTCTTTCATGCCAACATCATCACCGGGAAGTGGGTGTTCCGCCACAAGACGCGACCCGATGGTACACTAGAGCGGTACAAAGCCCGCTGGGTGGTTCACGGTTTCCGACAGCGAGCCGGCGTTGACTTCACCAACACATTCGGACTGGTAGTTAAGTCTGGCATGATCCGCACCGTTCTGTAGCTTGCGGTGTCCCGTGCCTGGCGGTGCATCAGATGGACGTCTCCAACGCCTTCCTTCTAGGGCATCTTGCCGAACAGGTCAACTGCCAGCAGCCCACCGGGTTCGACGACGCCGAGCACCCCGATCACGTGTGCCTGCTTTCACGCTCACTTTATGGGCTCAAGCAAGCCCCTTGTGCGTGGTACCAGCGCATCGCCGCCTTTCTTCAGCAGCTTGGGTTCCGAGTTACTTGCTCCGATGCCTCGCTGTTTGTGTATCATCATGGCCATGCGACTGTCTACCTATTGCTCTATGTCGATGACATCATCTTGACGGCCTGTTCGGATGAGCTTCTTCGTCAGCTCACCGCTTGTCTCAGCGCCGAGTTCGCCATCAAGGACTTGGGCTCCTTGCACTACTTCCTCGGGATTGAGGTGGTGCGGCGTGCTGATGGATTCTTTCTTCATCAACAAAAGTACGCCCATGAGCTGCTCGAGTGTGCCAGCATGCTTAACTGCAAGCCCGCTGCTACGCCTATCGACACGAAGGCCAAGGTTTCTGCGCTTGATGGCTCACCGGCACCGGATGCTGCCTTCTATCGCTCCATTGTCGGTGCCCTCCAGTACTTGACACCCACTCGGCCGGATTTGCAGTATGCCGTACAGCAGGTGTGCCTCCACATGCACTCCCCATGTGACTCTCATTGGAACCTCGTGAAGCGGATCCTTCGGTACAACCGCGGCACTATGGCTCTTGGTCTCACATTGACGGCATCTTCCTCCACCTACATGATCGCATACTCCGATGCTGACTGGGCCGGCTGCCCTGACACTCGGCGCTCCACCTCCGGCTACTGCGTCTACCTCGGGCCCTCGCTCATATAGTGGTCGTCTAAACGACAACCCACGGTGTCGCGCTCCAGTGCCGAGGCGGAGTATAGGTTTGTGGCTAACGCCGTCGCCGAGTGGTCGTGGTTCCGCAAACTTCTTCAGGAGTTGCAACATTACGTGCCCTAGGCTACCGTCATGTACAGCAACAATGTCTCCGCCGCCTACCTCTTCGTCAACCCCGTTCATCATCGTCGCACGAAGCACATCGAGCTTGACATCCACTTCGTGCGTGAGCAGGTGGCTCTCGGGCGCATCCGCGCCTTGCATGTTCCTACCGCTCAGCAATTTGCCGATGTTATGACCAAGGGGTTACTGACGTCCACCTTCGAGGAGTTTCGGTCCAGTCTATGCGTCACCGGTGACGTATGGGGGGGGGGGGGGGGGGGGGGAATATATGTATATTGCATGTACATTAGGCATGTTAGGATGTGTTCATATTCTTTCCTAGCATGCCATATCTCCCGATCTCTTGTATTGAGGGTACAGATGAGATATTGGCCGCCTCTTGTACTCTATGTATGTGTATGCTGCGGCATACGATCAATCGAAGTATGCGTTGCACAATTCTTCTTCTCTCTTCCAGCATGGTATCAAAGTCGAGAAGTCTTGAGTTCAAGCCCTGACTGACGCAATTTAAAATAAAAAATTATAGCCCACTTTCGGTTCACGTTTAGGCCTGAGGGAGCCACATATGAGGGGGGGGGGGTTGTTGACGTACAAATGCATAACCCACATTTCCCCATCAGCTTAAGCTTTTGGATGAACTAACTGGTGCCTGCAGTTCTACGATCATATCTAGCCAGGAGGGGTAGGAGTTACTACTCGGAAAGCAGGTCTAGTTTTCCTTGTTTCTGGATCGGCACGGGCGCGCCAGGCGACATGCGTGGGCAGGCCGGGTACGATGCGATGCGCCCGCCTTTCCACTAGCTTTCCAATGGACTTTGGTCGTCGGTGTTGGCACATGCACTTGTACTGGAGTGGAGTGGGGTCCGTGTGTGCCACGGGTGGGTGTCCTCCAGATACCTACCATTCATGCACCCGCCGCCGCAAGCAAGTTCAGTCCAGCCACTGAAATGATTGAGACTCCAAGCCCTAAAGTCCAGGAGTGGAATGCTTTTGATATAACTTTCCAACTTGACAGGCCCATCAGTTCATGTTTTTCGGCAGGTAGCCTGACAACTTTTTTCCTTGTCCTTCTGCTGCCTATGTGCTTAGCATTTTGGTACGCGGTCGCTAGGTTCTGCATTTACTCGTCCCAAAACTGCATGCTATTCAAGCACCATGTCAGACCGGCCATTGATCCAAGAGGAAAGATGCTCGTGTACTGGGAATTTGGCAGCTGCGGAAATTTGGCCCCGCATGGTTGTCTGAAAAAACACTCACGGGTCGATCAGTCGTCCCCGCATGGAAAAGCGGTCACCTCCAACCCACGACTGCCATCTTCACATTCACCTCACACACACACCGGCACACTGGTCGATTAAGTTACTTAACACATTAGCTAGATGCAAGTCGCCTGGATTTAGTTTTTGGGTCAGTCGATTTCTGGGCCATTGATTTTTGCTTTGAGATTCGTGTGCCTTTTTTTTCTTTTCTGGTTTGTTTCTGTTGCTGTTGTGGGCTCTGTTTGGTCGACTGACTCCTTATTTGGGTCAGTGAATGGGTGGTGGGCTGCTTTCGTCGACTGACTGTTTATTTGGGTCAGTCGAATAGTTCCAGGGCTGCGCCCGTTACCCGTTATCAGCTTTTAACCCGGTTACACGGTTTAGCCCACCCCCCGCTGTTCGTGGAGAGAGGCCAACGGCTCGAGTTCTTCTCTCTTTTAACTCCTGTCGGCGCTCATCTATCTCCACTCACTCAGTCTCTTCGTCTTTCCCCTCCTCCTTTGTCCGTCCTCAGCTAGGGTTAGTCCATTCAGTTCCTCTATGTTCTGTGATTCGTGCCGTCGGCACTCAGCTAGGGTTAGATCTAGTCATCTATTTCGAGTTCTCCTTTGTTGATTTCGAGATCTTTTGCAGGGATTTGGATTTCGAGGTTGTGTGAGTGTTAGGGTTTTCTCTGCTTTCTTGAAGGTGTACTCGGTGAGGCTTCAGGTATGTGTTATTAATCTCTTCTTTTCATTTGTTTTTCTATTTTCCCCTGTGATTTACAGATCTTGGTTAGGTATACTATATGCCTTGTGTAGTATAGTTATTTTTCTGCTTGATTTTAGTTAGCAGCATGCATGTAGTTAGGTATCCCCTCCTGTTATTGGTTTTTGTTCCATGGCAGTTGTAGGTAGTCCCTAAAATTTCTACATCATATTTTGTTGTTGAGGAAACCACATATCCTTCTTTTTCCAGTAGGTGCATGGCCTTGTTTGATCTTTTTGTAGTTAGCCCTATATGTGTTCTTGCATTGCTAGTAATTCCTAGTTTCCCTCTCTTTTATCCTAGATTCCCTTTATGCCTTGTTGATTTTTGTATCCATATATTGTTCTTGATTCTACTTATTTTAATGTTAATTGACTTTGATTTTTGCTGCTAGTGATTAGTTTAATCAATTTCAATCTAGTTGCTGAATTTTTTGATTTTAATTCCTTTGTTTATAGGATTTGCATATTCTATTTAGGTTTCATTTTGTTTTTTCAATTTGCAGCTATAAATTTATTGATTATTAATGTTTTGTGTGCAGCTATGGTTTGCCCTACTTGCCATAGGCCTAATGGCCATTGCCTCCCTGGTGATGAAGCTCTTATGGAGTTCTCTTTTGTTCTGGATGAAGCTTGCTGGAGGCGTGTGGTAATCTCAATAACTTTCTGTTTTGCGTTGTGTATCTTTCTTTTACTAATTATTTTCATAGGTGTTTATCCATTTTACAATTCTTTAGTTGGATTTAATATGATGGTGCATATTCAGTCCTTGCTGTGTTGTTTTTATGTGTGATAGCTATGTCCTGGTATGGTATGAGACCATATTGCTTATGTATTTTGCATGTGTGAAGTACAATGCTAGTCTACATATTGATATTCCCTTTGCTGGTATTTCAGTGGTGTAATTATTGGCACATGTATAAGAAATTTTAGATTATTTACTAATTTATATCATGTAGCTAAGTTGTTCTATTTTTTTTTATAGTTGTGCTCCTGCAATGCAGTGCTTGCTTACCTTGTTGATATTTGGGCTTGCTACACTATGTAGTTGTTGTTGCTGTTATTGATCTTGTGCAACTTCTAGAGCCTGTATATGCAATTAGAGATTATCAGTATACTTTTATGGCAGTAACTTATAGTAGGAAAATACCAGCAATAGTAGCAAAATGATTTCAGTGGCATGCAATCTAGTTGTGTTTGTGATTGCATTTTGATTTCACCGTGTTGACATTTGTGATTTTCTCCCTCATGCAGTATGTTGTTGCACAGGATTATTTTATATCATGTAGCCTGTATATGCAATTAAAGATTATCTAGTCATCTATTTCGAGTTCTTGTTTGTTGATTTCAAGATTTTTTGCTGGGATTTCGATTTCGAGGTGGTGTGAGTGTTAGTGTTTTCCCTACTTTCTTGGAGGTGTGCTCGGTGAGGCTTCAGGTATGTGTCATTAATCTCTTCTTTTCTTTTCTTTTTCTATTTTCCCCTGTGATTTATAGATCTTGATTAGGTATACTCTATGCCTTGTGTAGTATAGTTATTTTTCGGCTTGATTTTAGTTATCAGCAAGCATGTAGTTAGGGATCCCCTCCTGTTATTGGTTATTGTTGCTTTGCAGTTGTAGGTAGTCCCTTAAATTTTTACAACATATTTTCTTGGTTAGGAAACCACATATCCTTCTTTTTCCAGTAGGTGCATGGACTTGTTTGATCCTTTTGTAGTTAGCCCTATATGTGTTCTTGCATTGCTAGTAATTCCTAGTCCCCCTTTTTTGTGGTTGATATCCTAGATTCCATTTTTGCCTTGTTGATTTTTGTATCCATATATTGTACTTGATTCTACTTATTTTAATGTTAATTCATTTTGATTTTTTGCTGCTAGTGATTAGTTTAATCTATTTCAATCTAATTTTTTATTTTAATTCCTTTGTTTATAGGATGTGCATTTTCTAGTTAGGTTTCATTTTGTTTTTTCAATTTGCAGCTATAAATTTATTGATTATTAATGTTTTGTCTGCAGCTATGGTTTGCCCTACTTGCCGTAGGCCAAATGGCCCTTGCCTCCCTGGTGATGAAGCTCTTATGGAGTTCTCTTTTGTTCTAGACGAAGCTTGCTGGAGGTGTGTGGTAATCTCAATAACTTTCTTTTTTGGGGTTGTGTATCTTTCTTTTACTAATAATTTTCATAGGTGTTTATCCATTTTGAAATTCTTTAGTTGGATTTAATATGATGGTGCATATTCAGTTATTGCTGTGTTGTTTTTATGTGTGATAGCTATGTCCTGGTATGGCATGAAACTCTGATTACCTCATAGTTATGTCAAATTCAGTTTGTCGAACTGAATGGCAGGTAGCATATCACTATCATGATAGCATCTTGATTTCTCTTTTTTCCAGGAAACTAAATGAAAGATAACAGCAGAAATATTTCCGATTACCTAAGAGATAAGTAACACCATAAAATTCAGCATGGATACTTTTACATGTTTATTAATAATGGAAGAGGCATGTAATTAACCCTTGGGACCCATCTTATTTTTCTAGACGAACCTCCCTGATTCCACTATCACACTTGGACAAATAGAAATGCTAGAAAACTTTTGGTTTACTTAGGTCATCGCTAAATCTTCCCTCAAGATCCTATAGATCCTCAAAAGATTCTTGTTTGGAGAGTTAACACCCATCCAGCCTTCCCCCAAACCGATAACTCTTCAGAAATTGATGACGTCACCTAAAATATAGCCCCCCTCTCCCCGGGGCGCCCAACTTTGAGAAAACCCACCAAATTTTGCCTAAACTTTCTCTCTCCTCCCTATCGCCTGAAATAGTACCACAATCGCTTGCAAGCTTCCTGATTCTCTCCCAATCCAATATAAATCCCTGGCGGTAGCCCCTGCAAACCCTAACACAACCTCACCGCTACCTATTGCCCCTGAAATATGGTGTATTCGAGCCACCTCAACCACCGAGCGCCACCGCATGTCATCCCATCCATTCCCACCACCTAATCTCCCCCTTGGTCGCCAGCCATGGTCCGCATGCACCCAACAGTACGTCAGTGCTCTTTTTTTTGCATGTCGGGCGGAAATCATGACGGTCGACGCTGTAATCATCACCGCACGCAAGGCCAAGGTGCCGGTTGCAGATCCTCCTCGTTGTCATCCTTGTCATCAAAGGAGGGGGAGGGAGAGAAGGATATTCCAGACATCAAAGAAGGTGGATGGAGACACTGTGGTGCCCCCAGACAATTGGTAGATGAGGAGCACTGCACCGTCGAGCACACCGACATGACAGCCATCGCTGCCCTCCTCACCAACCTGAGAGCGGTGCCAGAGCACTGCACCATCGAGGTGTACGTGGCAGTCGCAAAGATGTCGAGGGGCACCCATGACACCAAGGATGAGGAGGCAATGGCGTAGATACAGAGGACACCCATGATGCCGAGGCATTGGGCTGCGACAATGTGCCGGTGATCTCCTTCTCCTCCGATGAGAAAAGGCTTAGCTCATTGTTAGGTCCAATTAAGTTTTAGCTAGTTTATTTTTAGTACATTTTTAACTTTGGGGAGTAAAATTTTGGTGGAAGTGTTAGCTCCACATATTTTCAATACTTACTTTTGAGGAGTTAAAGTTTTGGAAAAAAAATTAAGTGAGTTATGGAATGAATGAAGGGTTGGCGAAGCCCTTAGCTCCGTTTCGAGCAGGCTTCACCATTTATTTTGGAATGATTTTGCCGCTCTCACTTGGTCTATTAGGACTACTTGTAGTAAGTTTACCATTGAGCATATCTTCTCTAACCGTCCCATGGATTTGTTATACAAAATGGTTGCTCTTCTTCAGTAGCGAAGTTTGCTTGCTAGACTTCGGAACATGGAGGCACTGGACTTGATGATATCCAAGATCTGCTCGATGGCCTCCTCAGCAACCTGCTGCTTAGTGATGTTCTACCTTGCTGGCCTCCAATCATGGTTTTTATTTCCTGTTTTTCCATGTACCCAGTACTTCCTTTATGCTTCTGTTCTTGTGTGACCTCCTGGGTTGACTTAACTACCATGCTTGTATGCTTCTCTATGTCATGTTTGCCTTTATCCATAAAGTCGGGGAGCTGCAGATACATTAGAAGACAGAAGACATACCATCCGGCCACAGAATATCGTCCCTTTCGACCAACCTAATTAAGCTAGCACATGACATGGCCATGGCTCCACTTAATACAAGGGAAAGGTCGGGCTCTGATGATGCAAGTGGCATTACATACATGTACGAACAGGTTTCCATATGTATAAACGTCTACCACCCAGGGCAACAGGCTACCTTGTTTGGTGCGACAAGTGAACAACTAGCAAGTTAACCACACCATAAATATGAATGCAAGATGTATTCTCAGAATATGGATGAAGGTTATAGGATTGTGAGGTATTTGGGAAGAAGCAGCTAGGTTCCAACAGACCGACCTGGAAGGTGCAGGCACAGTTAGTTCAAGTGTACCTATAGCTTATAAATCACTGCTTTGGAATTGTTCACTCTACTGTTGTTGATGTACTTGGTATAGCGATAGGTGTTGATGTAGCATATTCTAGAAAAAAATATGGTCATGCAGCAATTCTTCATATGTGCTAGATGACTTTTGCTTGACTTGTACTCTTTTTGTAAGCCGGTCATATTTAGGCTTTCTTTTGTGTGCTCAGAATAGCACTCTACTCTTAGCCCCTCCGGGGCTTGACTTGTAAAAAAGGTTTCATGCTGCTAGTGGACACGTGGCGAGGCCTTTCTTTAAGGAAAACTCACAGCCCAACTACACAGCGGCAGCACACAATGCCGAACTATATGTGACAGACACATAATGGCGAGTGAGCAGAGTTGTGCGTGCCTTTGCACATCTGCTAGTTATAATTTCCATCAGTTTGGCAGAGTAGCCCATCAGTTCAAACTTAGCTTCGCAAAACGAAACTATAGTTTTATCAAACATTTCGTTAAACTACACTGCAGGTTCCATTTTTTTTACTGTGACATTTGCAAGCTTCTATTACTTGCCGTTTTTTATTTCGATGTTTGACTTCCATTCAAATATTCGCCTATTCTTCATAGATAATGTGTAGAGTGAGGAGGATTTGCAATAGCTAGTGTTGTCATCTCAAGACTTGGAATCCACACATTGCATGATCAAATAACACCAAAAAGCCAGATTATATAATTTTTAAGTATAATCATCTAATCAGTAAGCGTTGTATTTTGGCTAATGAAACCGAGCTGGTGAACCGAGAGTCATTCAGATAAGCAATATAAACACTGTCATGGTGACACTAAACATCATTTTGCAGCAATAATAAATCAACCCAGCCTAGGGTGGGGCAGATCCTATCCGAAGATTACACCGTCATCCATGGAGGGAGAAAACCTCTTTGGTTGTATGCTCCAGCTGTGTAGACCCCATCATAAAAAGGTATCTGTGAATAAACTAGGTGTATTGTGCATGATATAAATTCTGTTTATCCTTCTTTTGTCTAGTTGGATGGAAAAAAGGTGAGCATATAATGTTAACATATTTATGTGCTGACAATCATCAGATATATGAGTGGGTGGCTGACTTCATTTTTTCATTATGCACGTGCTCTATAAACTTAGACACGGAAGTTAGTTAGTATTAAGTGTAGGTCCTTACTCCCCATCAGCTTATTCACATGATAAATATTGCAGCAATATGTGGTAGGCGATCATTGCAGTCTGCGCCACTCCTTGTGCATACATTTTCAAACCCTCTATCTCACGGTCCATATGACTAGTTCGCATCCATCTTTGTGTGACTCCATAGCGAACCAACACATATATAGAACTGTAAGCGGAAATTTAAGGTGACCCATGGAGAGAAATTCAGCACTAGTTGTGTCGGATTGGGATGCACCGAGAATAAGAATTCAAGATTATTCCATAAGGAAAGGGATAATGAGGCATTTATAAGTGGTGGGACAATTATGCCCTGCATGCTGGCACCAACCCCTAGCGGCCGATTACTTCCCGACCAGATGGACATGCACCTGGAGTCGCCCAAATTTGATCCATGAATTATCCGCTGCTGGCAAGAACTACCAAAGTGGGGGGGGGGGGGGGGGGGGGGGGGGGGGGGGGGGGGGGGGGGGGGGGGGGGGGGGGGGGGGGGGGGGGGGGGGGGGGGGGGGGGGGGGGGGGGGGGGGGGGGGGGGGGGGGGGGGGGGGGGGGGGGGGGGGGGGGGGGGGGGGGGGGGGGGGGGGGGGGGGGGGGGGGGGGGGGGGGGGGGGGGGGGGGGGGGGGGGGGGGGGGGGGGGGGGGGGGGGGGGGGGGGGGGGGGGGGGGGGGGGGGGGGGGGGGGGGGGGGGGGGGGGGGGGGGGGGGGGGGGGGGGGGGGGGGGGGGGGGGGGGGGGGGGGGGGGGGGGGGGGGGGGGGGGGGGGGGGGGGGGGGGGGGGGGGGGGGGGGGGGGGGGGGGGGGGGGGGGGGGGGGGGGGGGGGGGGGGGGGGGGGGGGGGGGGGGGGGGGGGGGGGGGGGGGGGGGGGGGGGGGGGGGGGGGGGGGGGGGGGGGGGGGGGGGGGGGGGGGGGGGGGGGGGGGGGGGGGGGGGGGGGGGGGGGGGGGGGGGGGGGGGGGGGGGGGGGGGGGGGGGGGGGGGGGGGGGGGGGGGGGGGGGGGGGGGGGGGGGGGGGGGGGGGGGGGGGGGGGGGGGGGGGGGGGGGGGGGGGGGGGGGGGGGGGGGGGGGGGGGGGGGGGGGGGGGGGGGGGGGGGGGGGGGGGGGGGGGGGGGGGGGGGGGGGGGGGGGGGGGGGGGGGGGGGGGGGGGGGGGGGGGGGGGGGGGGGGGGGGGGGGGGGGGGGGGGGGGGGGGGGGGGGGGGGGGGGGGGGGGGGGGGGGGGGGGGGGGGGGGGGGGGGGGGGGGGGGGGGGGGGGGGGGGGGGGGGGGGGGGGGGGGGGGGGGGGGGGGGGGGGGGGGGGGGGGGGGGGGGGGGGGGGGGGGGGGGGGGGGGGGGGGGGGGGGGGGGGGGGGGGGGGGGGGGGGGGGGGGGGGGGGGGGGGGGGGGGGGGGGGGGGGGGGGGGGGGGGGGGGGGGGGGGGGGGGGGGGGGGGGGGGGGGGGGGGGGGGGGGGGGGGGGGGGGGGGGGGGGGGGGGGGGGGGGGGGGGGGGGGGGGGGGGGGGGGGGGGGGGGGGGGGGGGGGGGGGGGGGGGGGGGGGGGGGGGGGGGGGGGGGGGGGGGGGGGGGGGGGGGGGGGGGGGGGGGGGGGGGGGGGGGGGGGGGGGGGGGGGGGGGGGGGGGGGGGGGGGGGGGGGGGGGGGGGGGGGGGGGGGGGGGGGGGGGGGGGGGGGGGGGGGGGGGGGGGGGGGGGGGGGGGGGGGGGGGGGGGGGGGGGGGGGGGGGGGGGGGGGGGGGGGGGGGGGGGGGGGGGGGGGGGGGGGGGGGGGGGGGGGGGGGGGGGGGGGGGGGGGGGGGGGGGGGGGGGGGGGGGGGGGGGGGGGGGGGGGGGGGGGGGGGGGGGGGGGGGGGGGGGGGGGGGGGGGGGGGGGGGGGGGGGGGGGGGGGGGGGGGGGGGGGGGGGGGGGGGGGGGGGGGGGGGGGGGGGGGGGGGGGGGGGGGGGGGGGGGGGGGGGGGGGGGGGGGGGGGGGGGGGGGGGGGGGGGGGGGGGGGGGGGGGGGGGGGGGGGGGGGGGGGGGGGGGGGGGGGGGGGGGGGGGGGGGGGGGGGGGGGGGGGGGGGGGGGGGGGGGGGGGGGGGGGGGGGGGGGGGGGGGGGGGGGGGGGGGGGGGGGGGGGGGGGGGGGGGGGGGGGGGGGGGGGGGGGGGGGGGGGGGGGGGGGGGGGGGGGGGGGGGGGGGGGGGGGGGGGGGGGGGGGGGGGGGGGGGGGGGGGGGGGGGGGGGGGGGGGGGGGGGGGGGGGGGGGGGGGGGGGGGGGGGGGGGGGGGGGGGGGGGGGGGGGGGGGGGGGGGGGGGGGGGGGGGGGGGGGGGGGGGGGGGGGGGGGGGGGGGGGGGGGGGGGGGGGGGGGGGGGGGGGGGGGGGGGGGGGGGGGGGGGGGGGGGGGGGGGGGGGGGGGGGGGGGGGGGGGGGGGGGGGGGGGGGGGGGGGGGGGGGGGGGGGGGGGGGGGGGGGGGGGGGGGGGGGGGGGGGGGGGGGGGGGGGGGGGGGGGGGGGGGGGGGGGGGGGGGGGGGGGGGGGGGGGGGGGGGGGGGGGGGGGGGGGGGGGGGGGGGGGGGGGGGGGGGGGGGGGGGGGGGGGGGGGGGGGGGGGGGGGGGGGGGGGGGGGGGGGGGGGGGGGGGGGGGGGGGGGGGGGGGGGGGGGGGGGGGGGGGGGGGGGGGGGGGGGGGGGGGGGGGGGGGGGGGGGGGGGGGGGGGGGGGGGGGGGGGGGGGGGGGGGGGGGGGGGGGGGGGGGGGGGGGGGGGGGGGGGGGGGGGGGGGGGGGGGGGGGGGGGGGGGGGGGGGGGGGGGGGGGGGGGGGGGGGGGGGGGGGGGGGGGGGGGGGGGGGGGGGGGGGGGGGGGGGGGGGGGGGGGGGGGGGGGGGGGGGGGGGGGGGGGGGGGGGGGGGGGGGGGGGGGGGGGGGGGGGGGGGGGGGGGGGGGGGGGGGGGGGGGGGGGGGGGGGGGGGGGGGGGGGGCTAGTTTATCACTGGATTTTGCAAGTAAAGTGTAGTGAAATTACTTGGGAATTCGAACGGCTGTCATTAGCTGCTAATGCTTATGTGTGTATATGTGATGTTTGTTCTGTGTACCTCAACGGATTGGAAATTAACCATGTACCATGTCTTAGCATTTTCACTCATTGTGGTGGGTAATCCCACGACCTTAATACAAAGGTCACCACAACCTCTATCCACCATCCCAACCCCTTTTATATCCTTCCAACGAAACAAATTTGTGGCTACTCACACCCATCCACACCAGAAAATCGTCTATCCCCAGCCGCTTGGTTGGGGACACCCACCCACAACCAGAGGAGTTTCTGTATGTCTCTCGGGATATCTATTTATGAAGTTATGTACCGTGGAAGTTGGGTGGCATTGGCTTAGGTCATTGACAGCACACCCTACTTTGTAGGAATTTTGCTCTTTGTTTAAGTCACTGTACGAATCAGAAAGAGATGTTTTCCCATTATCATCACAAATCTGTCCATTGATACATATGCCTATTAAGAGACACCCCCCCCCCCCCCCGGGGGGGGGGGGGGGCCCCCCCTCTGGCATCGCCCTCCTCTGGCGACATGGGGGGCGAAACCCTAGTTGCCGCAGCCACCCTCCCTCTACTCCTTTCCCATGTCCGGCAGCCGCCAGCGGCCAAGCTGGAAGGGCTCTAGTAACAGCGGCAGGGGAGCATTTCTCCTAGATGGCCGCTCCTGCGCACGCGTGGCCGCACTGTGTCTTGCCATTGAAGGATGTAGGTAGGGTTCTGATGATGCACGTGTCATTACATGCATGTACGTACAGCTTTTGATATGTATAAACTGCCATGTATAAACGTCTACCACCCAGGCACCAAGCTAGTTTGTTCGGTGAACAAGCCAACAACTACTTAGTTCCCAACACCAACGGATGAATTATTTTGCAATATGGATGAAGGTTATTGGACTGTGAGGCATTTGAGAAGAAGTAGCTAGGTTAAGCACACCCTTCTGTAAGGAGCACGAAAAACTAGTTCGACGGTACCTACAGCTTGTAAATTAGTGCTTAGGAATTGTTCACTGTACTGTTGTCGATGTACCGATTATGGCGACAAGTGTTGAGTACTCTAGCATCATGCATTAATTCTTCATGTGTGCTATATGGTTTTTGCTTCACTTGTAGCCTTTCTCTAAGGGGAAATACCCTTTGGCTCTTGCATGTATATGCACCCTATATGGGGATTTTTTTTTAATATTTTAATAAAAAGTCAAAATAGGTAAGAACTATTTTGACAAAACACTTGACTTACTTTTGCACTGATATATAAATGTCAACGAAAAAAAAACAAAAGTTGACCTCACAGCAAAAAAGACAAAATTTATTTGCTATTATAGGTCACTATTCACACTATATTAGCCAAAAATTTGTCTTTTTTGAAAAGAAGTCAAAAGGATATTTTTTTTTGTGGATTTTATTTCTCACGAGTACAATAGAAGGTCAAGTTTATTTCAAAAATATTTTCAGGAATTTTTGACTTTTTGTTGAATTACTAAATTTTTTTTCCCATATAGGGTGCATATGTCCCCATAGACCACAAATCCTCCTCCATCTCTAAGCCGGTTCTTATTTAGGCTTTCTTTTATGTGTTCCGAATAGCACTCTACTCTTACCCCCTCCAGGGCTTGACTTGTTAAAAACATGTTGCTCTCTAAGCCGGTAATATTTCTTGTGTCAGGAATGTATATAGCTTAGATATGTTCCCAACATGGAAGTGTTCATGGCATAGGACTCCCCCTCTACTTGAAGAAACTCTGAAAAATGGACTTTAATGAGCAAATCAATAAAGCCAAGAGCTACATCTTTATTTTCATAAGATCAAAATCCAACTACGTATATCAATCAAGATCCTATGCAAGGGCTCCGATCCATTGTCGGTTAAAATTGTTGCTGCAAGCGGCCGCACAGCTCCCTCCACCTCTGGGCTTGGCCCATTAACTCTTCTCGCGTGCACTCCTAAAAAAAAACTGTGTGGGGTGTGTAGTTCCTTTTTTTTTTGGCTTGTGAGCCCAGCTGGTTTTGTGAAGCTTCTGACTGCTTTTTTTTTCCTTTTTCCCTCTTTTTTTCTAGACGGGTTTATTCAGTTTTATCTTTTCTCTTTTATTTTCTTTTTTATCATTTTATCATTTTTTAAATTCATGAGCTTATTCGAATTGAAAACTTTCAACTCATGATTTTTCTTTCTTACTTTTTTCAATTTCATGAACTTTTTTTCAAACTAATGAACTTTTTTCAAAATCGTGAACTTGTTCAATAATGCTTGTAAAGGGCGTGTGTGTTTCTCATTGGCAGCGAGACACACCGTGGCGTTACCTCTAACGGGCCGACCCAGCAGGAAGTCCTTTTGGTGTTGTTCTCTACGTAGATGCTGGTTCATTCATACTTTTTCATTTTCGTTTTCCTTCTTTACTCTTATTTTTATTTTAGAACATTCTAAATATATATTTCAAAAAGTTACTTTGTAAATTTTGGAAAAATGTTGACCGTGCTTAAAAAATGTTCATGAAACATATAAAATATATTCACACAAATTAAAAGATAATGTTCAGACAATTCAAAAAATGTTCGTGACATTTTGAATAATGTTCACACCTTTAAAAACATGTTCATCACATTTATTTAAATGTCCATGAGGTGTATATAAATTGTTTGAATATTTTAATAAATATCCATAGCCCTAAAAAAATCACGGCATTGAAAAATATTCACCTTTTTAAAACAATATATTCCGGAAGATTTTCATAAAATGTTAATGAAATGGTAAAAAAAATGTCCACGCAATTGGTAAAAAATGTTCATAACATATGAAAGTTTGTGTTATTTGAATTTTTTTCATAAACACTAACTGGTGTGTGTGCCTTACTGGTGAGCCCGGTTGTGAGACCATGGAATACGGTGGTACTCTATGGGTAACGAATCAGTGATTCTAATTTGCCATATCATTGATGAAGTACCATGGTGGGGAGTACAAGGAGAATCGTCACAGTAAGGATGTCCATCACAAGTCCTTGTTGGGAATAAGGACGGTCCACTACCCTTGTGAGCTAAGCACACATAATCATTGAGTATGTACTTACAAATGGCTTAGGGAGGAATTGTATTTAAGGTGATCAATGTGTCGTTTTCTACACCGGGGAAGCAACATCCTCAATCATGATGGCGTGCTTGGATTTGCCAACACCATGGCGTGGTCTAAAGTCTATTTATCGCCGCTAACTCTAAAGATAAACATGGCGGTCAAATGATTTACTCAACTTTCAATACTAGGATATTCATGCTTTTGGGTTGCATCTTCCAATTTGAAAAGCTGACCTGAGCTCATGTCAACGATTATGCTTACTAAGATGTTATAAATGCGCAGTCATCGTATCTTGCAATAAGATGCATTCATCTTATGATCCTCACATATTATTTTTTACAAAATGAATAACAAGTTTCATAGCAAGTACTTGTCATCTCCGTTCTTCTTTTCTCAGTAAAAAAAATGGTGTACAATTGAGGCTGGATGGCTTTGCATGTGGATATTATAAATGTGAGAGTCCTGTCACCAACCATACATAGCTGCAAGACAGGCGACACTATAAAATTGACGTGGATGCCTTTAAACATGGTTAGGATATATGGGAGTGCCCGTAGACAAGTCAACCCTTGGGATACACCAAGCTGCGCTAGCACATCGCAATCAATGAGGGCATTAGCTTCTTATATTTAAGCGCATATATATCAGTATCACCATAAGCACCACACTTTTTCTGCTATAAACAAGGTTGCAACAACATAGATCACCGTCGGCATCAATCTCTTTTTCACCATGATATACATGAATGGTATGCCTCTATCCATTGTGGGAATGATACTGGACTGCGAGGTTTCAGAAAAAAAGTTGCTAGCTGTTGGCCCGTCGAGATTACCTGCACAAACTTATTGTGTAGTCCCTGAGACACACCGATGGCGATTTGGTGCTTTACCATTACATTCCAACTCCCATTATGAACCGAGAAAGGAGAAGGAAGAAGAAGAAGACAAAGTCCAAGTATCTACGTGGCAGCTTTTTCAGCCAACTCAGCCCGACAGGCAGCTCCAGCCAATTAGTGATGTCATCAAAGTCATTAGAAATTCCCTTCAGTGTTTTTTGTCATTATCAAAAATACGGTTCGGTGCAAAATGTCACGAATCGTAAAGTGTTGGTTTCTCGTTAAACGTGACACGAATGTGGTGGTTCTGTGCATTTAACTCGAAATAAAGGGCATATTTCTCTTTACCTTAAAAAAAGAAGGTGTATTTCTCTTAAGATAATAACTGTTCAGTTTGAATAAGCGCCGTGATCGTTCTGAAATATCCATACGAACAAGTGCCATTTTTTATGCAAAACTTCACGTTCGTATCTTTTTTGAATTTACTTATCTTTCATCTGCTACTCTTTCTTATTCCCCGGCCACAACGCTTGAGAGAGATAGATGGGGAGGGGGAGAGAGGGTGGGTGGGAGGAGGAACCTGCAGGACGATGATCCCGGGATTGTGGATATCGTTAGATAGGTTAGGAGTTTTAACGGCACTAGTAAGCTTGCACGCCTAGTCTCAGGCCGACGCCTCCAAGAACATGGAGATTTGAACCGTCCCTTGTGTATAGCAAGCATACATATAAATCATGTATAAATACTCAAGTGGTAGGTGGCCATGGTCAGAGGATAAATATGTTGGCACAGGCCCTGACCTCGACTCCGATACACGCGTACGAGACTAGCTCGAGTACTTTCCGACGCTGATTACGCCGATATACGTTAATCTCGCCGGCTACTGAACACGCACGCACGCGACAACACGAGAGGAATTTGATGGTTAATAGGTGCGTGTCGCACCTATGATTTTTTTGCTTTCAGTCTGATGGGGGGGGGGGGGGGGGGGGGGGGGGGGGGGGGGGGGGGGGGGGGGGGGGGGGGGGGGGGGGGGGGGGGGGGGGGGGGGGGGGGGGGGGGGGGGGGGGGGGGGGGGGGGGGGGGGGGGGGGGGGGGGGGGGGGGGGGGGGGGGGGGGGGGGGGGGGGGGGGGGGGGGGGGGGGGGGGGGGGGGGGGGGGGGGGGGGGGGGGGGGGGGGGGGGGGGGGGGGGGGGGGGGGGGGGGGGGGGGGGGGGGGGGGGGGGGGGGGGGGGGGGGGGGGGGGGGGGGGGGGGGGGGGGGGGGGGGGGGGGGGGGGGGGGGGGGGGGGGGGGGGGGGGGGGGGGGGGGGGGGGGGGGGGGGGGGGGGGGGGGGGGGGGGGGGGGGGGGGGGGGGGGGGGGGGGGGGGGGGGGGGGGGGGGGGGGGGGGGGGGGGGGGGGGGGGGGGGGGGGGGGGGGGGGGGGGGGGGGGGGGGGGGGGGGGGGGGGGGGGGGGGGGGGGGGGGGGGGGGGGGGGGGGGGGGGGGGGGGGGGGGGGGGGGGGGGGGGGGGGGGGGGGGGGGGGGGGGGGGGGGGGGGGGGGGGGGGGGGGGGGGGGGGGGGGGGGGGGGGGGGGGGGGGGGGGGGGGGGGGGGGGGGGGGGGGGGGGGGGGGGGGGGGGGGGGGGGGGGGGGGGGGGGGGGGGGGGGGGGGGGGGGGGGGGGGGGGGGGGGGGGGGGGGGGGGGGGGGGGGGGGGGGGGGGGGGGGGGGGGGGGGGGGGGGGGGGGGGGGGGGGGGGGGGGGGGGGGGGGGGGGGGGGGGGGGGGGGGGGGGGGGGGGGGGGGGGGGGGGGGGGGGGGGGGGGGGGGGGGGGGGGGGGGGGGGGGGGGGGGGGGGGGGGGGGGGGGTTGAGAGTATCGAGTTTCAATTACAGCATATTTTGCGTTAAAAATTACAGAGACTCTTCTGTCACCATGTCTAATCAAAAGTAACAGCAAGTTCTTAGTCCGGCACTGCCATTTTGGGACCTAAATTAAACATGAATGCGCGGGCTGCACAGCTCAACCGATTAACGCTGTTGACAGGGACATCAGATGTGTCATATGTCGTCTACCAAATCCGGCACCATGGCAGCATGTGTTCTTGTGCCGCACATGAAACAACCGTGGAAGTAGCCCCACCACTACCAGAATCTACGTAGTTGCCGACGGCCTCATCTATGCCGACGGCCCCTGTCAGCATAGATGGACATATCCCGATGGCCTAGGGCAAGCCGTACGCGTAGAAAAGCCGTCGGCATATGTCGATCTATGCCGACGGGGCCGTCGGCATACTACCGCCGTCGGGACAGCTTGAGATACGCCTACCGGGGCCGTCGGCATAGATGAGGCCGTCGGCATAGCCAGGGCCCGCCTACCCGGTCAGCGGCGACCGTTTGATGGCGTCGAAACTACGCCGACGGGGGCTAACAGCGGCCGTCGGCATATTTTTACTGACATCACCGATCCGCGCCGTCTCCACGTCATCGATCCGAGGGAAAAGGGGTCCGTGGTGTGGCAGAGGTATGCCGACGGCATAGCCGTCGGCGTAGCCCTGGCCCATGCCCTCTGCCATGTCATCGACC
Source organism: Thinopyrum obtusiflorum (assembly GCA_036873465.1). Taxonomy (NCBI): domain Eukaryota; kingdom Viridiplantae; phylum Streptophyta; class Magnoliopsida; order Poales; family Poaceae; genus Thinopyrum; species Thinopyrum obtusiflorum. The sequence continues at coordinate 82,135 of JAAAWM010012034.1, forward strand.
CGCGTGCTTCGCCACATCATCGATCCATGGCATTGTAGCTCCGTGTGCGCAGCCAACCGTCGGCATAGAATTTGTGCCAATTTTTTTTATTTTATTTATTATTTTCTCTTTTTTTCACAACATAAATGTGCCTTATCTAAACAAAAAACATAGCCCAATGGTATATCGATTGCCCCCCTCACGGACGTCGCTGCCGCCGTGTCACGGAGGGGGGAAACGGTCAACACGGAGAGAATCTGGTTAGAGAGGGGAATCGGGGTGTAGCTATGCCACCGAAACATCGCACGGGTCATGATGCATGTGTGAAAGTGTTATCGCATGCGTAGACGCCCGTCTTGGGGCTCCGTGGTGTGGCCCCCCTCCGCGGACGGCAGTGCCGCCGTCACTTGGAGGGGGGAATCGCGCGGGTGCGGTAGAACCGGAGGGAATCTAGTGGTGGGTTGGGTCCAGACCGTATTCGGGGATGTTGCTATGGGCTGACTTATCGCAACCAGGTGGAAGAGTCCACTGGTCAAAACCCGTCCGGCGATAGTTAAAGGGCTAGATCTCCTGGTCAACTGGGATTCGGGGTGGCCTTCGGGGTGGCCTTCGGGGTGTAGCCATGCCACCGAAACATCGCACGGGTCCTGATGCATGTGTGAAAGTGATGTGGCATGCGTAGACGCCCGTCTTGGGGCTCCTTGGTTAGGCCCCCCTCCATGAACGGCAGTGCCGCCATCACTTGGAGGGGGGAATCGTGCGGGTACGGTAGAACCGGAGGGAATCTAGTGGTGGGTTGGGTCCAGACCGTGTTCGGGGATGTTGCTATGGGCTGACCTATCGCAACCAGGTGGAAGAGTCCACTGGTCAAAGCCCGCCCGGCGAAAGTCAAAGGGCTAGATCATCTGGTCAACTGGACTAGGGTTTAGTCCGCTCCGGTGGCCTTCGGGGTGTAGTTATGCCACCGAAACATCGCACGAGTCCTGATGCAAGTGTGAAAGTGATGTGGCATGCGTAGACGCCCGTCTTGGGGCTCCTTGGTTAGGCCCCCCCTCCATGGACGGCAGTGCCGCCGTCACTTCGAGGGGGGAATCATGCAGGTACGGTAGAACCGGAGGGAATCTAGTGGTGGGTTGGGTCCAGATCGTGTTCGGGGATGTTGCTATGGGCTGACCTATCGCAACCAGGTGGAAGAGTCCACTAGTCAAAGCCCGTCCGGCAAAAGTCAAAGGGCTAGATCATCTGGTCAACTGGACTAGGGTTTAGTCCGGTCCGGTTGCCTTCGGGGTGTAGCTATGCCACCAAAACATCGCAAGGGTCCTGATGCATGTGTAAAAGTGTTGTGGCATGCGTAGACGCCCGTCTTGGGGCTCCGTGGTGTGCCCCCCTCCACGGACGGCAGTGCCGCCGTCACTTGGAGGGGGGAATCGTGCGGGTACGGTAGAACTAGAGGGAATCTAGTGGTGGGTTGGGTCCAGACCGTGTTCGGGGATGTTGCTATGGGCTGACCTATCGCAACCAGGTGGAAGAGTCCACTGGTCAAAGCCCGTCCGGCGAAAGTCAAAGAGCTAGACCATCTGGTCAACTGGACTAGCGTTTAGTCCGGTCCGGTGGCCTTCGGGGTGTAGCTATGCCACCGAAACATCGCACGAGTCCTGATGCATGTGTGAAAGTGTTGTGGCATGCGTAGACGCCCGTCTTGGGGCTCGGTGGTGTGGCCCCCCTCCACGGACAACAGTGTCGCCATCACTTAGAGGGGGGAATGTGCGGGTACGGTAGAACCTGAGGGAATCTAGTGGTGGGTTGGGTCCAGACCGTGTTCGGGGATGTTGCTATGGGCTGACCTATCGCAACCAGGTGGAAGAGTCCACTGGTCAAAGCCCGTCTGGCGAAAGTCAAAGGGCTAGATCATCTGGTCAACTGGACTAGGGTTTAGTCCGGTCCGGTGGTCTTTGGGGTGTAGCTATGCCACCAAAACATCGCACGGGTCCTGATGCATGTGTGAAGGTGTTGTGGCATGCGTAGACGCCCGTCTTGGGGCTCCGTGGTGTGGCCCCCCTCCACGGACGACAGTGCCGCCGTCAGTTGGAGGGGGGAATCGTGCGGGTACGGTAGAACCGGAGGAAAACTAGTGGTGGGTTGGGTCCAGACCGTGTTCGGGGATGTTGCTATGCCACCGAAATATCACACGTTCGAAAATGAGGCTCCGGGGTGTGGCCCCCCTCCACAGACGGCAATGCCACCGTCACTTGAATGGTGAATCATGCGCGTTGGCTAGCGTTTAGTCCAGTGGGTGGGGGGGGGGGCATCTATGCCACAGAAATATCGCACAGGGTCTTCGAAGGGGAGGAAGGATATGGATACATTAAAAAAATGTAGCACTTTTAAAAAATAAATTAAAGTTAATGTAAATAAAAATAAAAAAATAAAAAAACCTATGCCTACGGCTTGGCCGTCGGCATAGGTGGCCACGTGGCCCTACCGGATAAGGCCAGGCATAGCCCTGCCCTTATCCACTCGGGCGCCCCACCCCCTCCCCGACCACTCATTCTCGAAGCTCGCTCCCTCCCTTCTGCCCCGCCGCCGCCGCCCCCATCTGCCACGCCGCCGCTCGCTCCACCCGCGCCGCCCCTCGATCTCCCCCGTCGCCGCCGCCCGCAACTGCCCCGCCGCCGCCCCGTCCTCGCCCCGGCCCGGGCAGTCCGCCCCGTCCCTAGGCCGGCCTCCCCACGCCGCCGCTCGCTCCTCCCGCGCCGCCCTCGATCTCCCACGCTCGGGCCGCCCCGCCCTCGCCCCTGCCCCGCATGCGGCCAGCCCTCCCCTGCGCTAGGCGACCACGGCGCCGGCCCTCCGCGGCTCCTCTTCTTCTCCGGTCGGCGTCCTCTGCTGCAGCTCACCGTCCCTTGCCGGGGCTCGATCTCCTCTTCGAAGGTGATTTTTTTATGTATTTTCTTTTAGTTTTTTTGTTTAGTAATTTTGTAGCTAGATGGTTAGATAGGTAGTTAGATAGATAGTTAGATAGGTAGTTAGATAGATAGATAGATAGTTAGATAGATAGTTAGATAGGTAGTAAAAATATGGAACCGGCATCCCCCTTTAGGCATTTTTTCTGTTTTTTTATTAGATAGATAGTTAGATAGGTAGAATTTATTTGGTATTTAGAATGTAAGAAATAATTATATGAAGCATATGTTACAATTTGAGATGTTGTTAAAATGCTATATATTGTTAATAATGGTTCGATGAGATGCTATATATTGCATATCTTGCAAAAAAAAATTGGTTCGATGAGATGAATCGATGATGATGACGAATAGATGATAATGATGATGATGAATATGTGATGACGATGATGAATATATTGTTAATGTTGTTAGTTTTTTTGCCTACATGATGCAAAAATAAATGAATGCATGTTTAAATGTTTTAAATATGCTCTATGAGTTGTGATGTTCTAAATTTTTGTCGCGATGGAATTTGCAGGCTTTGTGGTGTCGCATTTCATCGAAGTGACCGTCGTCCGACGCGTTGGTCCCTGAGCATCCCTCTGCTGTTCGACTACTTCCCCTACGGCCGAGGGTGAGCTACAAATCCATCTCCTCCTCCATCTTTTTCATGTCACTAGATTTTGTTTTCTCGTCAAGTCGCGTAACCAAGGCGTCTCCCGTCCGAAAGGGTTGCATCGATAAATATGCATTCAATTGCATATTTATCACAGCAGCTCTTTCGGATTGTCCAGCGTTTTCCACGGATAGCCCGAGGATGTGTAGATTGGGTACGTTCTCCATGTTCTACCCCGTTCCGAGACAGGATTTTGGCGGCGCCTCCCCATTGTTCTCCGGAGCACATTAACTCGGCTACTTGCCGAGACGTGTATCTGGAGAACAGCGGGGAGGTGCTACCAAAATTTTGTCTCGGAATGGGGTAGAATGGAGAACGTACTCAATTTACACATCCTCGGGTGGGATTAGGACCCATCTTTACCTATTAGAGATGTAGGTGGATTCAACGCGGTAGAAAATAAAAATTTGATGTGATTAATTTAAATGAATCCTTAATTTAGTTGTGTGGCTCCCAATAAAGCAGAGGATGGCAGATAATCAGTGGATGTACAGTGGTTTTATCCGTCGGAATCGAGTAACATCAGAGTGGATCGCGAAAACCGATGTGTATTTGAAGGAGATATTCCGTAGTCCAATGAGAATTATCCCACCATGCCCCTGTGCGAGATGTGCCAGACGTCACCGTAGAAATCAGAAGGACATGACTGACCACCTTCGCACGCATGGATATATGCCAAACTTTGACATGCCGCCGATAAACTTAGCCGAGCAGGACCATGGTAGAGAGGAGGTGATGCGACAACACATCAATGGTTATGCGGACGACGGGGTCAGGGACATGCTAGATGATGTCATTGCTGCAGAAACGGCACATGCGACACCTTCAGAGAATGAACCGGAGGATCCAGAGGCAACCGCAAAGGCCTTCTTGGAGGTCTTGGCCTCGTCGAAGAAACCTCTTTATGCGGGTGTGAAAATATCTCAGGTAGATGCAATCTGACAACTGATTGCAGTCAAGGCTGAGTACGGCTGTAGCCAGAAATGCTTCGAAGCATTCATGGGAGTATGGGATAACAGCCTCCCTGAGGGTCATGAACAGCCAAAAAGCATGTATGCTACAAAGAAAATCATGAAGGCACTCTCTATGGATTATGAGAAAATAGATGTTTGTCTGAAGAATTGCCTTTTGTTTAGGCACGAGTATGCGGATGACAAGTACTATAGGGAGTGCGGTTTGTCTCGGTACCTTGAGGTGTCGGTGAGGATGGTGAGAAAAGGCAGCTAGCCATCCCCGCTAAGGTTCTTCGGTATCTCCATTTCATAGAAAGACTGCAGCGCCTTTTCATCACGGAGGAGTCTGCCAAAATGATGAAGTGGCACAAGGAAGGTATAAGGTACAATCCAAATAAAATCATACATCCATCGGAAGGTGAAGCATGGATGTCATTCGATGAAGAATACCCCGAGGAAGCAGCCGAGGCTGGGAATGTCAGAATAGCCATATCAGGTGATGGGTTCAATCCATATGGTATGTCGTCCAATCCATACAGCTGCTGGCCCGTGTTTGTAATTCCGCTCAATCTCCCTCCCGGTGCCCTAATGCAACGCAAGACCATGTTCTTGTCGCTCATCATTCCGGGGCCTGAATACCCGGGGAAGCAATTGGGTGTGTTTATGCAGCCGCTGGTTATGCATTGAATATAAGTAAGGGAGTCAATCTTTCAACGGGCAAAGTGACCGGCCTGAAGAGTCATGACTACCATGTATGGATTGAGCGGATAATGCCGGTGATGGTTCGAGGCTATGTCCCCGAGCATGTCTGGCGAGTGCTTGCCGAGCTAAGCCATTTATTCCGCACGCTCTGTGCTAAAGAAGTAAGTAAAGACGTGATTGGACAATTGCATAAGAAGGCACCGGAGTTGATAGTCAAGCTAGAGAAGATCTTTCCACCAGGCTTCTTTACTCCGATGACACATCTCATTCTGCACCTCGCGAATGAGGTATTGTTTGAGGGGGGCCTGTGCAGAATTGTTGGCAGTACGGCCCTGAGAGACAGAACAAGCATCTCCGACAGAAATGTGGAAACAAAGCTAAGATTGAACCTTCCATAGCTGAGGCAGTTATCCTAGAAGAGGTGTTAGACCTCAGGACATCATACTATCCAGACCACATTCCCCATCTACATAACAAGGTGCCTCGATACAATATAGAAGAGCCCAAGTATCAACCTACGCTCCATCTATTCAACGTGCAAGGTGGCAGGGCTGGGGCCTCGAAATCTTATAACATGCCACGACAAGAGTGGGAGGACCTCATGTTCTATATCTTGCACAACATCAAGGAAGTTGAGGAAGTGTGGATGAGGTAATACCACTACACCATTCCTTTATGTCTTCCACATCATCATGTTCTATGTTCACTTAGTCCCGGTCTAACACCGCTTTTCTTCTTTTCATGATTTCGTTCAAGAGGAATGGACGGGAATGAATCCTCCTACTGAGGCGGAGGCACTTACTCTTCTCCGTCATGAAAACCCTGGACGTAAAAATTTTGTTGCTTGGTTCATGGAGAAAGTAATTTTCCACATTCCCTTATTAAATACCTAGTTCAACATTTATTAGTTAACCGAGCTAATGCACCCAGCAATGTCAATTATACTTGTAGGGAAAAGATCCGATCATATCCATGGATGACAAATTGAGATGGGTTTCCATGGGTTTTGACCCTGCTGTCATGACATGTAAAAAGTATGATGTGAATGGGTATCGCTTCCATACAGAGGAGCACCAGAACAGCCGGCCTGATCCCAAAACTATAAATACCGGAGTGTACACCCCAGGTCAAAATTCAGTAGACTACTACGGAAGGGTACAAAATATATACGAGATTACATTCCGCAATGGGCGCGAAACCCTAAGTCTGCCTGTGTTCAAATGCCAATGGTTCGATCCGCGGGAGGGGCAGAGACATACGCCTTCCATTGGTTTGGTCGAAGTTAAACCATCAACCATCTATGCAGGAGCCGATCTCTTCATTGCGGCTACCCAAGCTACACAAGTTTATTATCTGCCTTACCCATGCCAGAAAGAGTACCTAAAGTGTTGGGAAGTTGTGTTCAAGGTGTCGCCACATGGTAAGCTACCGGACCCGAATGAAGACGATTACTACAACATTAACCCCATGACATACGAGGGAGTGTTCTATCAAGAGCAACCTGATGATGATGTGGTTAGAAACGATGACGCTAGACTATTGGGTGATGATGATGTGGATCCAAACGATGACGATGCACGGAATGATGGTGAGACCATTGTCAATGAAAATGACATACTTATGCTAGAAAAGTTAAACGAAGACGCTGACGACGAGGAAGAGCCTCCACCTCCGTCACACAATGAAGATGATATGATTGATAGTGATGATGAGACCGACCGAGAAAGAGGTTACAACAGTGATGATTCGTATGGGTTCTAGCAGATATACGTTTCAAGTCTTTTTTCCCCTATGGTTTAGGAATATGCCTTTTTATGCTTTTTTATTAATGTGCTTATTATTCCTTATTATTATGCCTTTTCCTTCATTTTTAATGTCCTAATTGTTTATTCTCTTTTCAATGCAGGTTCGTGGAACATGGGCAAGGGGAAGGCCGACGGCGTGGGTTTCCTACGCAAGGTCGTCGGCATGCCTAGTCGGAGTGGTCGAGCACGTAATCCTCCGGGGGGGGGGGGGGGGGGGGGCCCCCCGACTACTTGACGATGACTCCTCACAGGGAGGTCGAGGGAGACGTGCCCCTAGAGGAGGAGGGGGCGGGGGGAGAGCCACTACAGGGGGTCGCGGCCAGAAAGAGCGCACCCTCACCGACTTAGGGGTGTTGTCTTCGAGGCCCTCCTCTAGTGAGGTACCCTCTGACGAGGAGGAGGAGGACGAGGAGGTTCAGGAGAAGGAGGAGGAGGAGGAGGTTCAGGATGGGGCCGAGGAGGAGGAGGAGGTTGGGGAGGGGGATGAGGAGGAGGAGGAGGCAGGAGAGGAGGAGGGTGGTGGCGGGGATGATGGTGGTGGCGGGGAGGGGGTTGGCAACAAGGGGTGGCTGCATGGTAACGCAAAGCTACCAAAGCAGATTCCTGCTACCGAGGAGCAGAAGTGGCTCATTGAGACCACGGGGAAAGAGTAAGTGCCACTTTATAATAATTTCATTCTTTTGCTTGTCACATGCTTATATTTTTCTTTATTTTGCTTGTCACATGCTAATATTTCATTCTTTTGCAGCAACTGGATATATCCTAAAGGGGCCCGTATTCCCAACGGCCTCATCACCGTCTTGCTGAAGGTACACTGGCCGGGGCTGTACTGTCTGGATCCAGTCAGGAACCCGGACCGTTAGGTTTTGGCCACGAGCTGGGACCACTGGGAAGCGGCCCCCCACGCGGACCATGAGACCCATGCCAAGGCCGTGATCACTAATTTTTGGGTGAGTTCTTTTCAGAAGCACAAGTCCATTCTGGTTTCATGAATGATTTAACTCATGGCTTCTTCCATTCTGTTTTCATGAATGATTGTAGAAATACTATCGAGTTCTTCCGGAGTACAAGGTCACTGCCGACCAGATTGTGCTGCGCCAAGCCAAGAAGAAGGCGCGCCAGCTGCAGTACGAGGTGCGCTATGTGGCCATCTCGCAATACTATCACGACGCTCTTGGTTTGAAGATGACCAAGGAAGAAGCGCGTAGGATGGGCATTACCTTGGAGAGGCACGAGTACTTGGCGGTAAGTATAAAAGATTTTTCATTCTGATGTTTGTGGTACATTTCATCATTTCGTGTTGACATGCCATTATGCTTTCATTATGTAGGTGTGTCCAAATTGGTGTTATGGAAAAGACGAGTCCTGGGTGGCATTGGTGGATCTGTGGTGTGATAAGGATGGAGCCTGGGCGGCTACGAGCATAAAAAATAAGGCTAACTGAGGGAAGGAGGGAGTACATGCTCAGGGAAACCGAAACCACTTTCTCCACAAGACACTTCATGTATGACTAGCCTCATTAAACAATCTTCTTCTTCTATTTACCGTCACTTTCTTATGTATGACTAACCTCTGTTTGGTGGTGCAGGAGGAGAAACTGAAGCGGCTGCTCTCACACATGGAGGCGTGGGAGATCGCCCATACGCGGAAGAATCCCAAGCCTGGCAAGGCCATGTACTATGGCAAGACCGCGCAGAAGAAGAAGGCCTACTCCGAGGGGTATCAGAGGTTACATCCTGGCACAGCTGACCCCATTAGCGTGGATCTGGACGAGAGGGTGGTGGTGGGCATGGGGCCCAAGAAGCACGGTCGGGAGGCGGTTCTGGATGCTGTGATCACTCCTTCTATCTCATACACACAGCTCCGAGCTACCGACCCGAGCCTGAGCCAGCGCACGAGCACGCCCATGACCAGTGCGCAGTCACACTCCCTCTTTGCTGAGTGGCAATCTGTAAGTATTTTCCCTCTTATCTTCATTGCTCACTTTATTTTTTGCATTGAGATGTTTTATGAGTTCCATCATGTCATACCGTAGGCCTACATGGAGTACACACGCCAGGAGACCATGGCGTGGCACGCGAGCCTTTTAGCATTTCATGAGCACAACTCTCGCATGATGGCGGTTAGTTTGGCCCCTTTCATTTCACTTCTATATTTGCACTTGCATTTTTTCTGACATTCTTGTTTGCTTGGTCGATGAACATGCAACACGTTGTTGAGTGCATGGCGGCCGGCAGGGTTCCTCAATTGCAACCAGCACCATCTCCTCCACCACAACCAGTGCTGCTTACCTTTGAGGAGTTTCTGGCACAGCACCCTGGCCCCTCGCCGGTTAGTACATCCCCAAACTATTCACCCAAAGCATACTGTTTATTCAACACAATCATATATCCCCTTTATATGTCTTTTCAACATCCAGGGAACCGGTGGATCTAACGTTGGTGGTGGTGCTGGTGTTGGCACCACTCCCGAGTCACGGAGCCCGATCACTCCGATCCACGGAGGCGGAGGCGGAGGCGGTGGCGGTCTTGGCGGTAGCGCTGCCGCTAGCAGTGACGACCTGGGCTTCGGCGAACTTGGCAGTGACGACCTTGGCGGTGCTCGACGTCCTGGCGCTTAAGCCTTTGGGTGACGGTGGTGGTGATGATACACTTGTGGTCTTTACATGACTTGTGTGCTTCTTTATATGCTATTGTTGTTTGTGATGATGTTTATGTTTTGCGATGATGCCTATATTGTTGTGACGGTGGCGGATGATACTTATATGTGCCGCGCACTCGTTGGGCAGCACTTGACGGCGGCGCCGACAGCCACCGTTAGGCGGGGACGTTGTCGACGGCCAAGGCCGTCGGCATAGATGTACGGCCGCCGCCGGGATAGCATCTATGCCGACGGCCTCCCGGGCTACGCCGAGGGATATGTTGCCGACGGCCCTATGCTGACGGGGGCCGTCGGCATAGGGGTTAATTCTGGTAGTGCACCACCTCCACTAAAACACCAGCTGCTGCTGCTGCTGCACGAAGGGAGGGCAGTTGAGGAGGTGAGCCATCGTTTGCAAGCCAGAAGCCTCACCCGATCTGTGGTTGGATGGTTAGGAGGACAGTGGTACCCCCAACCCACAAGGGTTTAAGTCCTAGACTTGACACTGGTGCTCGCATTTTTTCTGGATTTATTTCAAGCTTTTCGGCGATGTGTGTTGAGTGGAGGAGACGTTCCCGTCGACTACGAAGGCGTCTATTCGTCAATCTCAAGATAATGTACCGGCTTAGTCTGTCCGAGGTGCTCATAGGGATAGGGTATGTGTGTATGTTCAAAGGGGTGAGTTGTAAGAGCGTTTGTCTCGGTAATGTGTCCATAAAAAATGGAAGGTTCTTTCATCAGTAAAAAAGCATTTCTCAAGTTGGCCAGGTCCTTATTGCACAACCTGGCATACTACTTCGATCGTCATTCCAAGCGAGAAACGGGAGCGGGTTCTCCGAGATCGACATGAAAAGTTTTGTCTAAAGCTCCCACTTAAGTTTTACGTATTGTGGTTTTGTTTTTTTTCCGTGCTGTGTAAATTGTGAGCACTTTCTCTAAGAAATGACTACTCTTGATGCGGTAGCTGCAAGCTGAACTTGATGAGGTCTAGTGCAATGGTGCATGTGTATGCGATATTTTGCGATTTATTATTCAGGGAAAGGCACAGTTCTGTGTACATATATGCATGATATCCTTCTTATCCCATTTGCTACAGCAAAACTCAGGCACATAGAAGTATGTTCTGTGTATATATGAGTTCAACTGTACTTCCTCAGATCCAAAATAAGTGTCGTCATTTTAGCTAAAACCATGACATTTATTTTGAATGAGAGGCAGTAGTATTTTTCTTCTGGGCTTTGAGTACATTTTCTTGTAAGTATAGTCGTTGAGTAGTAGTGCGACTGGAACATGTAAAATGAGCTGCTAGTAAGTTCATGGTCATTCGTCAGTTGGAGATCACTTGAGGCAGAAATGCTCTATGAAACACACTGAGATTTGAGATGATATTATACGTTACATACCATCCTAGAATTCGCTATACTTGGGCACTCTGTAGACTGTATTTGGCAATTCTGTAACTGGTTCAACTTATACAAGGCAATTAGGCAAAGATGTAGAAGGAACTAACATACAGGAATCTATTTACTTCCTCAACCCTGCATCTATCTTCAGAGATCAACCATAAATATTTACAGGACCCTATATGTTTGAGGACCCTATATGTTTGCATCTCAAATGCAACATGTCTAACTACCATCCGTCCGAATACGAAGAGAGTGGATTTTCTAGCACGTGATACTCTAATTGCGCAGATTTAACAATCATTTTTTGTGCCTGTTATTGTGCCATAGTGGTCCTACCTGTGCATATCACATCGATTGGTCTCTGGAGGGCCTTTATAAATGATCGATTGGTTTCAGTAGTCAGTATTCGGTTTGGCCGGGAAGGGTTAGCTTAGTTGCATTTGCATAGTTTCTCTGATGGTAGATTGCTAGATGTTCCATTATTCATGGTGCATTTACATAGTATAATGGGTGTAGTAGGATTGGGAGGTGACGGGAATCCAGGTGCGTCGGGCAACAAACTAATCAACACTGTTTGATCCTGTGAATTGGTTCAAACCTATGCTAGACCAATGCAAGGGGGAAGTACAATGCGAGCCCACGAAGGACCATGCATGATCCTATTATCACAGGATGCAGTAGAGTTATATTCGAAGCCCGATATGCACCAGTCGATCTGGATCAGGAATCAAGAAAGTTGCCGCACGGAAGGAAGACGGTGCTCAGTTTGCTAAGAATGGAATGAGGTAGAAAAACATAGGCGTTGGCCTGCACCATATCGTTACCTGCGCAAACACTCTGGTGTTGGGCACTTGGGTACGACGGAGACGACGACGAAAAGGCCCGCTTCATATCGTTCCTTGCGCAAACAGCAAGCCACGTTAGTTGTTGTCTCCTTCCTCCGGTAGTTGTAAGCTCATTGAGTAGGTCGGAGTGCATTACACGTTTGCCCCTAGTGAGATTGTAACAAAACTTTCCCTCCATGCATCTAGGTGCAATCAGATTCTTAGTGTGTCAACTCACTTTTTTTTTTTAATTCAATTGTGCCCCACGCACTCCCTGCCGTATTCAGGAATCATGAATCGGTTTGAATACCGGAATCACGACTCAGTTTATGAATTTGTGAATCAAGAAGTATGTATAGCCCCGTCAAACTCGATTCGTAGCAAGTGAAAGACCGCTAAACTGTATTGTGAACACAACAAATCGTGAATATAGTTCCCCTTCATGTCCTTTTGTATTTCAAAGGCACATTTCCTCAACACGGTGACAAATCAAAATTCATATTTCATCAACACAGGTGACGAATCAATTCAAGGCTCCTTGGAAAGTACCAGCTGCACCGGTGAGTCCAGAGGACGTGACAGTAAATTCAAAATGACAATTATAGGTCTGGAAAGTTTTCTTGTACTCTTCTCCAAGTGCAATCATATTTGATGGTAACCAGCTTTTAAATCTAGTTGGAAAATAAGAGGTTACAAATGTTCAAGGTATCCTAGTTGGATGGTGGGTACGCAAAAGAGCACGCTGTATCTCCACAAACTTGAGGTAATTAACTGTAGTAAACCTGTTACTCGCTGAGCTGTTTTTCATTAATGTTAGTTCTCTTGTGCTGAGTGGCTGCGACTGGGACACCATAACCTATAATATGGAGGGCCTTACTTCGCTCGAGCTTGCGGGCTCGGGTACCTTCCACAACAGTTCAGCACACCTTGCGTCACTGAAGAGCCTGATCATCGGTCGCTGCGGATATATTCTGACACTTCCAACAGTGCCTTGGTCTCTTGATTACATTCAGATCACAGGCTGCACCATGATTAGAGGAACGTGAAAGGTGGGAGAAGATTAAGGATGTTCCACACAAAGTTATTAACAGTTCGTCATTTGATACCTTCGACCCTGAGAAGTTTAAAGGTATATTTGTGACGACTTTAATGCCTCGTTTTTTATCCACTTGAGTTCTCACTCTTTACATTCCAACTGCTAGTGATTCGAGGTGGCACAAATCCACCAAGCCAGTGTTAGACTGTATTTGTACGTGGCTTCTGTATATGTCTTGTATATTGTATTGTACACTTTGTGTACCTCTTTATATATATGAGATAGCTACACCCGTTATGGGTGTCGAGCAGTTTCCCACAAATCATAATTAATTACATGGTATCAGTTTAGGTTACGAACATGTCTTTCGCCGCCGCTACTGTCCCGATCCCATCTGCACCGGCCGCCGCCGCACCGCATGCTGCTGGGCAGGCCGCCATGCAGGCCGCTACTTCCCTGCATGGCCAGCCACCAGTTTTTGCTGCTCCCGCCGCTCTTGTATTGAGTACAGCCCCTGGGTTGCAACCGGCGCCTGGCTACGCAGCTGGCTACGGCGCGGCTGACTACGCCGTGTATGGAGCCCCGCCTCCAGGCGCGTCGCCCGCGTACGGCGCGTACAGCGCGTATGGTGCGTACGGCGTCCCGCCTCCAGGCGCGTCGCTCGCGGATTCAGCCGCGTACGGCGCGTACGGCGCCCCGCCTCCAGCCGCGTACAGTGCCCTGCCTCCAGCCGCGTCCGGCGCCTCGCCTCCAGCCGCGTACGGCGCCCCGCCACGGACTGCATCCAACGCGTTGACCGTGGCCGCGTACAACGTGTCGCCCGCGGATTCCGACGTACCTGCGGCTGCTGCGGCGCCTTACAGCGCTGCACCGACGATCTACGGCGGGTACCAGCCGGCTCTTCCGATCGTGCCGTTCTACTTCGCACATCTCATCCCGGTGAAGCTCATGACGGATAACTATCTGTCGTGGCGTGCATAGGTGCTGCCGCTTCTCCGCAGTCGCTACTTGGACTGCTTTGTTGATGGTACTCTGCCGTGTCCCTCACCATATCATCCGGGGCATCATGCGTGGGTAGCTCAAGATCAAGCCATCCTATTTGCTATCCTGTCCTCTCCCACGGAGGGAGTCTCATCGCTGGTTATCTTTTCCGCTACGTCTCGGGACGCGTGGACGGCTCTTCATACCAGTTTTGCTTCGCAGTCCCAGGCGCGTGCTCATGCTATTCGCACCGCGCTTGGGGAGGTGAAGCTGCATGATCTCACCATCATCGACTACTTCAACAAGGTGACGGGTATGGCTGACACACTTGCCTCCATCGACAAGGCTCTTGGTCCAGAGGAGTTCATCTCCTATGTGCTCAATGGACTGAGTGACGACTATGATAATTTGGTGGAGAATACCAATGGTCGTGACACTCCCATCCAGCCGTGTGAGTTGTATGCGCGCCTTCTTGCCATGGAACAGCGCATCCAGGCTCGTCGCTCTATGCCGAGTGTCCCTTCCGCCAATGCTGCAACGCGTGGGAAGGGCAAGCCCTACAAGCCACCAACTGGTGGCAAACCTCCGTCGACCGCGCCTAGTTCGCGGAACACCACTACCTCCATGGGCGGTAGAGTCCGTGCCTGTTGTCCTTCATTTGGTGCTCAGGTCCCCTGCTAGCTGTGTGGGCTTGATGGTCACCTTGCCTCCCATTGTCATCGTCGCTTCAAGCAGGATTTCTTGGGGATCGAGAACAATGGCAAGGGCAATGAGAAGCAGGCTGCCCTGGTGAGTCATGAGCAGGGGCATACACCTTCCTTTCCAGTTGATGCATCTTGGTACATGGATACGGGAGCTATCAATCACCTGACGAGTGAGATGGGCAAGCTCTCTTCACAGGAGCCGTACCGTGGACACGATCTGGTTCGCACTGCTAATGGGGAAGGTATGCACATCTCACATATTGGTCAGGCATCACTTCTTACACGTCGATTCACACAATTACGTCTTCTTAATGTTTTTCGTGTTCCCTCTGTTTCACGTAGTTTGCTTTCAGTTCCTAAACTTACTCGTGATAATAATGTTCTTGCTGAATTTCATCATTTTTATTTTTTTATTAAGGACCGGGACACGAGGGACGTACTCCTTAGAGGTCGACTGCGCAATAATGGTCTGTATGCACTTGATGTGCCACCAGCTCCTAGTGCTTTCAGCGGTGTTCGTGTGTCTCCATCACATTGGCATGCGCGCCTTGGTCATCCTGCCACTCCCATCGTTCGCCATGTACTTCATCGTCATGAGCTTCCAGTAGTGTCAAATAAACATGTTGATGCAGTTTGTGATGCCTGTCAGCAAGGCAAGAGTCATCAGCTTCCTTTTTCTGAGTCGAGTCTTGTAGTCAATAAACCACTTGAAATTGTGTTTGCCGATGTATGGGGCCATGCCCAAACCTCTGTTAGTGGTCATAATTACTATGTTAGTTTCATTGATGCTTACAGTCAGTTCATTTGGCTTTATCTTCTTAAACGCAAGTCTGATGTGTTTAATGTTTTCTTGCAATTCCAAGCGCATGTAGAGCGATTGCTCAGTTATAAAATCATTCATGTGCAATCTGATTTGGGGGGGGGGGGGGGGGGGGGGGGGGGGGGGGGGGGGGGGGGGGGGGGGGGGGGGGGGGGGGGGGGGGGGGGGGGGGGGGGGGGGGGGGGGGGGGGGGGGGGGGGGGGGGGGGGGGGGGGGGGGGGGGGGGGGGGGGGGGGGGGGGGGGGGGGGGGGGGGGGGGGGGGGGGGGGGGGGGGGGGGGGGGGGGGGGGGGGGGGGGGGGGGGGGGGGGGGGGGGGGGGGGGGGGGGGGGGGGGGGGGGGGGGGGGGGGGGGGGGGGGGGGGGGGGGGGGGGGGGGGGGGGGGGGGGGGGGGGGGGGGGGGGGGGGGGGGGGGGGGGGGGGGGGGGGGGGGGGGGGGGGGGGGGGGGGGGGGGGGGGGGGGGGGGGGGGGGGGGGGGGGGGGGGGGGGGGGGGGGGGGGGGGGGGGGGGGGGGGGGGGGGGGGGGGGGGGGGGGGGGGGGGGGGGGGGGGGGGGGGGGGGGGGGGGGGGGGGGGGGGGGGGGGGGGGGGGGGGGGGGGGGGGGGGGGGGGGGGGGGGGGGGGGGGGGGGGGGGGGGGGGGGGGGGGGGGGGGGGGGGGGGGGGGGGGGGGGGGGGGGGGGGGGGGGGGGGGGGGGGGGGGGGGGGGGGGGGGGGGGGGGGGGGGGGGGGGGGGGGGGGGGGGGGGGGGGGGGGGGGGGGGGGGGGGGGGGGGGGGGGGGGGGGGGGGGGGGGGGGGGGGGGGGGGGGGGGGGGGGGGGGGGGGGGGGGGGGGGGGGGGGGGGGGGGGGGGGGGGGGGGGGGGGGGGGGGGGGGGGGGGGGGGGGGGGGGGGGGGGGGGGGGGGGGGGGGGGGGGGGGGGGGGGGGGGGGGGGGGGGGGGGGGGGGGGGGGGGGGGGGGGGGGGGGGGGGGGGGGGGGGGGGGGGGGGGGGGGGGGGGGGGGGGGGGGGGGGGGGGGGGGGGGGGGGGGGGGGGGGGGGGGGGGGGGGGGGGGGGGGGGGGGGGGGGGGGGGGGGGGGGGGGGGGGGGGGGGGGGGGGGGGGGGGGGGGGGGGGGGGGGGGGGGGGGGGGGGGGGGGGGGGGGGGGGGGGGGGGGGGGGGGGGGGGGGGGGGGGGGGGGGGGGGGGGGGGGGGGGGGGGGGGGGGGGGGGGGGGGGGGGGGGGGGGGGGGGGGGGGGGGGGCTTGGTTCCTCCTGTGTCTAGTGTCAACATTATTGACTCCAAGTGGGTGTTTAAGGTAAAGAAGCATGCTGATGGATCTATTGAGCGGTATAAGGCACGGTTGCTGGCTAAGGGGTTTAAACAATGGTATGGTCTTGATTATGAGGATATCTTCAGTCCAGTTGTCAAACCTACCACCATTCGTCTGCTTCTGTCCTTTGCTGTTGCCAAAGGGTGGTCTCTGCGTCAGCTTGATGTTCAGAATGTTTTTCTCCATGGGGTCTTGGAGGAAGAGGTTTACATGCGGCAACCTCCAGGTTTTGTTGATCCTGCTCGTCCACATCATTTGTGTCATCTTGTTAAGGTGCTCTATGGACTTAAGCAGGCTCCTCATGCATGGCATGCCCGACTTGGCTCGGTTCTTCGACGTCTTGGATTTGCTCCGTCCACTGCTGACACGTCTCTGTTCATGTTCCAGCGTCCTGCGGTTACTATGTACCTGCTGATTTATGTTGATGACATTATTCTTATCAGCTCCTCAGTGACTGCTGCTGATCGTTTGCTGTCTGTTCTGAGTGGTCATTTTGCTGTCAAGAATCTCGGTGCTCTCCATTACTTCCTTGGTCTGGAGGTTTCACGGTCCCCTACTGGCCTGACTCTCACTCAGCATAAGTATTCATTGGACTTGCTACGATGTGCTGGTATGTTGCAGTGCAAGCATGCTACCACCCCTATGTCTGTGACTGATCGGTTATCAGCCTTGGATGGTGCCTTGCTTCCTTCAGATGATGCTACAGAGTACCGCAGTATTGTTGGTGACTTGCAGTACTTGACTATTACACGGCCGGACATCTCTTATGCGGTAAACCGTGTGTGCCAGTATCTTCATGCTCCTCGGACTTCACACTGGTCAGCTGTGAAGCGTATACTGCGTTATCTCTCTCGTACTGTCTCCTATGGCTTGCATCTTCGGTCTACCTCCTCGAGTGCTCTCTCGGCGTTCTCTGATGCAGATTGGGCTGGGAGCCTGGATGATCGGCGATCAACGGGGGGTTATGCTGTCTTCTTTGGTCACAACTTGATCGCCTGGAGTGCGCGCAAGCATGCCACAGTATTTCGGAGTAGCACTGAAGCAGAGTACAAGGCGGTTGCCAATGCCACGGCTGAGCTCATTTGGGTACAGTCTCTGTTGAGAGAGTTGGGAGTCTCTCAAGAGCAGCCACCGGCTCTTTGGTGTGATAACATTGGTGCGACGCATCTTTCATCTAATCCAGTTTTTCATGCTCGTACCAAGCACATCGAAGTTGACTATCACTTTGTGAGGGAACGTGTTGCACAGAAACTTCTTCATATCAAGTTCATCTCCTCAAAAGATCAACTTGCTGACATCTTCACGAAGCCTCTACCACAACCTCAGTTTGTAGGTTGTAGGCGCAATCTTAACTTGCTCTATACCTCAGGACAAAGTTAAGATTGAGGGAGGGTGTTAGACTGTATTTGTACGTGGCTTCTGTATATGTCTTGTATATTGTATTGTACACTTTGTGTACCTCTTTATATATATGAGATAGCCACACCCGTTATGGGTGTCGAGCAGCTTCCCACAAATCATAATTGATTACAGCTAGGGCTCCGAGGCGACACACAGTCTAAAAGGAAAGATTGGCAGTCAGGTGGCGACCATCAGACAGTTAGCTTGAGTGAAGACAGCAGGGTTGACTGTGCTGAACTGAATTTAAATTATATTCTTCGGTTCGTAATAATGTGGGACTACTAAAACTAGATTTTACTTGTTTTCAATCATTTGTAATAACGTATAGTGGTGGAATCCATTGTTCCCTCTGGTTTGTAGTAGTGTGGAATGATGAACATACGGTGGATTGGATTGGAGCTGATATTTAAACTTGTAGCCGCAGTCTTGCTTGTATGAACTACACTTTTGTATCTGTTTCTTGTTCTGCTGTACTCTCTGTGTGTATACATCGGTAAGATACATACAGATAGTAGACTTGGTATATCTCTGAATAATTTGCAGCATGGTTCATAAACCAGCCGACATAAGTAGTGTTAGTTTATCTTTTCCTAATAGCTTAACCTGTAGATCTCTAGTACAGATTGATCCCACAATTTGCTATTAGTTGCTTATGAATTTTTTTGTACATTTTGTCCGCGAATGTATTTGACCTCAAGATCGAGTTTCTGCATGTATTCTGGATGATCTGTCTTGCTGTTGGTATGTATGAGATTCTGTTCATCTCTGAAGATAGATCATTGGTTTTGCTTTTTCATATGCGACATTAATATGCATGAATTTTGCACTTTCAGGAGGTCACTGTACGAGGACGATATAATTTGATGGCCTACTTCACAGGGGAAAACAATCATGGAATCGTCAAACATAGAGCGCCCAAAGATGATGCGACAAAACACAATAGTCTTGGATGGAATGCCAATCTCTGTTCTCTGAAAGGTTCTGCGAGCTGCATAAGCTCTGCATACTATGTAGTTAATATTCCTTCATTGTTGTGGTTCTTGTATGTTCTACAGGATGGGGAGCAACTAGTTGTCCTAAATGTCGCATCAATCATACAAAATTATTGTTGTAGGTATTCTTGTCACTTCACTTTAATAAGGGATTTGTGTTACCTGAAGTTTCAGAATAGATTAATAGATAGTTAGATAGATCATACAGCACAAACTCTGTGTTTTTTCACATTTTGCTGTAGTGTTTTTCCACCACTTAGCGGTTATACACTTACGCTATTTTTTTGGACAAAGTATATCTTAGGCACTAACAGTTTATCACGGTTAATAAAATTTATCTCATTTACTTATTGTTCTCCATGATTACTTCATTAGTTACCATGCTGAGCGGTGCGGAGTCTACTTTATTCCTTATACCATCTGTGGGATAATTTACATGTTTCAAGTAAAAAATAAACTTGTATAGACGCCACTGAGAATTTAAAATGTTCTCAAAGCTCAGAAGCTAAATACTACAGCTTAGGTCGTATACACAGAACATATTTTTTATGTAGCTGCAGGATGTGGAAGACAACATAAATATGTATGTATACATAATTATGTTTTTCCATCAAGAATTAATCTCAATATTGTATGATACTACACCATCGACCAGGAATGCCAGCACAGTTGCAGCTCAATTGGATAAAAATCTGAGATGGATGCACTTTGCGGATGCCAGTCAGTCTTGGCAGGCGTTCTAGCGAGGAAACTGCTACGTACACCTCCCTGCCAGCTCCACCAGCTCAGCGATGTGGTTTCATCCCGTGTGACATGTTGGATCCACATCTCACGTCATGCGCTATTTCTTTCTCAAGGCATTGATGGAATACAACAAGCTACGACAGTACTCAGCCGTACATGCCAAGGCCCTTGACTCTTCCAGGATGAAGATGAAGAGCGTATGGTAGTTAAAATCATATTCCTGGTGCATCCTACGCATACGAGAAATATAAATATGCCACTATGCCTCTCTGTTGCTCGCAAAAGCATACCTCGCTTCTGCATATGACTAGCCCGTATAGTACTATAGCAGCTGTACAAAAGATGGACAGAGCTTGAATTTTCAATTGCAATGTTCAGTGTTGAGCTCCTAACTATATATATTTGAACTATGAAGGCCATGTGATGGCGGTTGCTTGTAGGTGCGTGTCTCCAAATTTATTGTCTTCTACCAGCCACCTACGTGATGTCAATGTATTTACCACGTGACCTGGATTTTCTAAGAAAATGCCATGCTATGAATGTTGAGGTCTGTTCTTCAGGGAGTAAATTAGAAAACAATAAGGAAGTCTTGTAGTTAAATGGATAAATTTCACCCTTTTTTTTTTCAAACCAGAATTGCTCTTGCTGCTATAGGGTATTCACATTTTTTCTCTTTTTTTGTTTGTACTCGATTATTGAAAGCTACTACGTACGCATTGGATTACACATTTATACTTGTACACATGGTGGTAATTAAAAGTATAAAATGATGGTATATGGAACATTGTGAGTCCATGATGACGCTACTTAAATAACCTACATGGCTTCTCTATATATAATGCGTCATGTTTATGTACATTTGGGTACCGGCTAAACATATTGTCCTAGAGAAGTTACTTGATTGGACATGGGGAAAGTTGATAGATTGCAGAATATTATTTGCTCATGAATGCAAAACAAGAGCTAGACAGTTCATAAATATATTATTTAATCATGAAATGAAAAATTGAGCAAACAACACTATTATATTTTACGAACTAATACTCGGTTCTTGTACTACAATGGTATCAACATTTAACAACATCAAGAGGATATCTTTGTACGAACTGTATCCAAGAATGACATTGCACATTGTATTGATGGAGTCATCATACATGTATCATGCAAGCAGCTAGGGGTGGAGCAAAAAAATTATGTACTTCCACATTATGAAAGAGAACGTCTCAGAATTTTAGCATAGTGGTAACTAATCTTATCTGAAGTATAAATGCAGATGATTTTGAAGCCTTTTGTCGACTAGACCCTGCTCTTCCTGTTGGCATTAATCTTGATTCATGTATTAGCAAGTTTAGTTTGAGTTTTGTATGTAGTTTGGTGTTCATGTAAGCGTAGTCGTGAGCCAGCGGAGGTGTGCAGAGAAGGCGAGATGCCAGGCTGCCATGTGATACTGCGAGCATTGCGAGATGCCGATGGCGGCGTGACGCTGCGGTGCTGCAAGAGGTGGCATGACCGTGTGATGCGTCATGTGCGTAGGCGGTTGGAGCCTGTCTGGCTAGACAATTAGTTGGAGTCAAGAGATTTTTGTTAGTTAGCTGGTGCTTGCATGCATGCATAGAACTTGTGAGCTGCGGCCGTGAGTACGTGGTTGTCTGGGCGTTCTTCTAGCTAGGGAGTAGTTAGTGGCCGGGTCATGCGTGCGTACGTTGGTGCCGGGCGTGGAGGCTAGCATGTGCGTGCGTGTGTTATATATCAGTGTTGTACTCATGTTTAATTAGTTTTGAGTTAAGTGAAATAGAGAAGAAAAGGACCGGCTGTGTGAGGCACCCGGCCACCAAAACCACTTGTGTCTATTTGTTCCGGCACCAAGTTCCGGCGCGGGCAGCAAGTTATTGAAGTCCCGAGATCATCCGTTCAACTCTATCTGAGCTCCAAGAAGACATTTTACCATGAAGTGATTCTGACATAGACGAGCTCAACGAGCAAACCCATGTGTACTGACCACACATGGTGCCCCACGGGGCCACCCATGTGCGGCCAGCACATGGGGCCCGACAGAAGACTGGGTTGACCCCAACAGTCGCCACCACAGGCGCATTTCTTCTAGTGCATCTGTGTCAGCTGAGCTCACACATTCATGGTGCAGAAACAGATCGCGTCTCCATGGTAACGCATCTACACACCATGACACATACATGCAATAACAATTACAACTTAGTTGGAGGAAAAATCTGAGACGTCCCTAAATTCTTAAAGAGAAGCTAAATGATGCATTTTGCGGATGCTAGCCAGTCTTGTCCCGCATGCTATCTAGGTGGCAACAGCTACATCCACCTCAAAGCCCCCTTCAACGGATTATCGACGTGGTGTCATTGCACGTGACATGTGGGCTCCACATCTCCAGTCACGAGCTATTTCTTCCACGTCTCCGGTCACGAGCTATCACTGTAATTAGCGAGAAATGCCAAGGCCCATGACTCTTCCAAGCTGAAGATGGACTGCAAATGGAAGTTAAACCCGTATTCCCAATGCATCCCAGTCATATGAGATCTATATATGCCATTAAGCCACTCATTTGATAGCTAAATTTGATCTTGCTTCGTGTCTGACTAGGCCATATAGAAGCTGCACGAGAGATGGACAGAGCTTGAATTTTCAATTGCAGGTGTTAGGCGTTAAGAGCTTCTAGCTATATATCAAGGCCAGGCCACGGTGCTTTTTGTAAGCGTGTCTCTCAGAATTTATGGTCTTCAAGCAGCCACCTACTACTATTAAAGAATTTACCATGTGACCGGGATTTTCTAAGAAGATGACATGTAATGAATGCTGATTTGTGGTCTCAAACATTAAATTAGAAAACAACAATTAAGGCCTATAATTAAATGAGTAAATTTCACAACGTTTTTACTCTTCGGAATTGCTCATGCTTCTATAGGGGTCTCATACATTTTGTTATTTTTGCCTCGATTCTATGTTTCAAAGGCTTCTCGATACGGCCTTACACTTGTACTACTCCAGGAAAAACATATTAACCCGAGTGTGCAAACCACCTGGCGAAGGCTGAGCTCAATTCACCTTGGCAAAGCTACGTCGGGTGTCACACTTGGCATAAAGCTCTTGGCGTACGTCCTGTCGACATACGGACGTAAGCCCAATGCCTTTCGTCGGGGCCTCGGCAAACGCCATTTAGCGTATCCATCAAATGGTCAGCGCGGCGGCGAATTTTTTTCATTATCCGCTGGCCGAGGTGTGGCGCACCCCTTTACGAATATTACAAAAAATTAAACTTGTATTTCCTTTAGTCGATTGTCCTTGCTCACGAACATTGGAGCAAAGATGACTACCGCTGCAACTATTCTGTGTTGGGTGTAAGCTTGGTTACTTACTTTGGTTCCATGTCAAAAGAAACAAATTTGGAACCCCAGTTTTGAATATACGAGCAGCAAGGAGATGAATCAAATGTCATGTAGGCTGCATGTGGTCGAACTGAGAAACAGAGCCTGGCGGCAGGCTAAAACTCACCGCCCATAGGAAAACAATTAGGCCTACACAGTCCTGGCTGGGTCTAATTAAGGAGAGAGCTCAAAATTTTGGGTTCTTCAAATAGGGTTCTTGTTCCATTCCACCTTACGAGCTCTTGTTGGATCATGTCCTTGAATTGTTTCATGCTGGATTTTGCGATAAAACATGCTGATAAGGTTGAAGCTTGCCTATACATAATCCGAGTCAGTTAATTAATTGTCAGCTCACAAATCACAAATCGACTAGAATACCAAGGCACCCTGCTCTTGGCTATACCAATAAATTGCCAGGTAGGTTCCGCAAGAACCGCGAAGCCCATCTGTCCAAGCATCATGTCCTTCTTGCCATGCTGCCAAGCATATACTTCCCCCGTTCCATAATGTAGGGCATATTTTTTTTAAGTCAAGCTTCACAAACTTTGACTAAGTTTGTCGAGAAAAATATTTACATTTAGGATGCCAATCATATACCATTGGATTCATCATAAGTTATAGTTTCATATTTTATATATTGGGTATTGTAGGTATATATATTTTTCTCTATAAACTTGATCAAAATTTGCAAAGTTGGACTTTGTAAAATATTTATGTGCACTATATTACGAAATGGAGAAAGTGTATATATTATACTAGCACATATGCCCGTGCGTTGCAACGGGAGAAAAAAATTGCATTTAAAGTTAGTGAGAATTATATGTGCAAGCAAAATCCTGCGTGCACGTGAAAAAGGAACATTTAGCTTCTCGGTTTCGCCGGTGTGAAGTAATCAATCCGCTATTTTTTCATTCATTGATCGAGGTCATTTAAGAGTTTTGTTACGCCATCGCACGCCAGACAAGGCCCATGACTTATTCAATCTATTTTTCCTTTCAATCGAGGAGAGTTTAAGGTATGAAGTTTCTAAATATTGTAGAAAACATGAACCATTTTTTAAATCCTGAACAGGTTTTTAAATATTATGTACACTTTTAGAAAAACACGATTTTTTTTAAACATGAACATCTTTTAAAATTCACAAATATTTTTTGAAAAACAAGACTTTTTTAACAAAATATGGACATTATTTAAAATTGTGAACATTTTTTTAAAACAGGATCATGTGTTGCAAATGCATAACATTTTTCAAAAACGTTGATATTTTATACGCGGATATTATTTTGAATTGTGAAAATTTCAATAAACCAAGAATATTTTTTTGAATTTGGAGTATTTTTTAAAATGCCATTTTCTTTTTAGAAATCCCGAATAATTTTGAAAAAAATATAAGTTTTTAAGAAAATGGAAACTTTTTTCAAGTACCGAATATTTTTAAAAATAGCAACAAAATTTTGTAATTTTGAACATTATCCAAAATTTGATTTTTTTTAGGTCTGAATTTTTTTTGTAAATTTTGAATTTATGAAATAAATTCTGTAAGAAAAATAAATTTGGAAGGGAAAAAGAGATAGGGAATTAGAATTAAAATAGAAGTAAAAAACAGAAACAAAGAAAAATGTGCCAGGCCATTATTGGTTGTGATATGCGAATCTCCAACTATTTACCGCCCTGCGCGAAAAATAGAAATTCCACAGCTGCGTGGTCAGAAAAATAAGTGGCCTGGCTTCGCTGGGCCATAGCGCTCGGCCCACGAACGAAATTCTGAAGAAGCCTTTTTTTTCTAGCAGACGAACACATAAGAATTTAGTACCACCTTGGATAGAAAAGAAAAATCTTTTCAATGGTGAACGGATGAAAAAATTGGTAAAACGCATCTTGCTTTAGTAGTAGATGGGGGGGGGGGGGGGGGGGGGGGGGGGGGGGGGGGGGATATATAGATACTCCCCTAAAAAAAGATATAGATACAGATACATCAATCGCAATACCACTACTACAAACCAATCATCGTGTAAATGTGCCGCACCTTTGTTAAATCCTCGTTTTGTCTCCAACCTCGCTAGCTTACAAGTTGTAACTCAAGAAGAATCACTTGCAAATGGAGTACAACGCACATGACACAAAATTAGTTCCTTCCCACCAATGCGGTGAGGTCTGGGGCTGCCTCTTTAATTTTCGACAAAGGGAACATGTTAATATCGCGGAGATATCAATTACACCCAGCCTCTGCAACAACGAAATATCCTAAAGACATTAGGATACACACAACCCAAAAACAAAAAGAAGAAGAAAGAAAAGAAAGATCCTGCTACAGTGATCAATTCCTTATAATTGCAGCACGAACCACTACCAAGACAACACCCAAAGTCTAAATTCTCCACAAGCGATGGCTCCAAGAAGGAAACAATGTACAAGCGCCATCGTCGCCCGATTATAGATCTTAGGTTTTCACCCTGCAGAAAATCTGCCTCTCAGAAACAATGCCTTCAACAAGGTCACTGTCAGGCACAACCAATTAGGGACAGACCTTGGGTTTTCACCCTGAAAATTAAGACTTTGTACTCCTCTTGTGCTGCCGCCCCCACTTGTCGATGCCGCAGCTACAAGTCACGACACAGGAAGCAAAGTCCTCATCGCCTCAAAGACTCAATACGCCATTACTAGGCCTCGGACCTTAGCCACCATGACCTTTTCGCCCACTGTCTTCACCATGGAAATCGAAATACCGACATGTCCCGTATGTCAACAGACAATAAGGCTTCGCATCATGCCCTCCTAAAATCACACAGGCCGAAATAGGGGCGCACACGACCGAATCTCATCCGATCCAGCAATCTACAGGCGTCAAGCACCCAAAGGAGATCTCCGGCGGAGCCTTTCGGAACTCGTCAACGTCCAGATCAATGAGGGCCGGCATTAAGAAGAACACCGTCTTGACGCTAGAAAAACCCTAGGACCGCCTCTAGTATTGAAGAAAAACCAGGAGGCCCCTACACCGCCGGTTAGAACAGTGGAGGAGAAGGCAACCACAGCGTCGCCTGCGCAGACGATCCACTCGCCCCTGCCTTGCCACTTCGGCTTGCGCCAAACCATGGACAGAAGGGCCACGGCAACCAGCGCCACGATATCTCGGTGGCAACCAAAGAGCAGAAGTGAGGCCACGACCTAGGGTTTTCGAAAGATCCCCCAAATCCTTACCATAGAGACCTCTTGCGACGAACCTGGAATCGGGATCGTGATCCACCGCTCCTAGGTGCCGCCACAAGGAGCCGCCTCTAGACCGATCATCCCTGGCGTAGGGGACGCCATCACCGCCATGTCCGGAGCCGCCGCTCTGGGATCCTTGTGCCACAGCCGTTCCGATCGAACCAATAAATATTATGTGGCCTCCCTTGCGTCGAATCAATAAATAGAGTGAAATACTACCCTCATAGACTGTCGCAATCCCCTATACTTGTGGGTCATCAGCGTGAGCCGATCCGATCTGCCGCCATGTGCCGGCCCTCCCAACCGCGCCATGGCCATGAGGCGCTAGGGCCCCGCCGTCCACTTCACTGGTGGTGCACGGGATTTCTCGGCATACTTCTCTGGGGATGATGAGAGGAGAGAGTGGATGGAAGAGGTGGTGACGAGTGGCGGCTAGGGTTTATCCCCCAGTCGCCCCAGGGGAGGCGACAAGAGGGAGCCTAGCGGGCTAAATCTTCTGATCACACGTGGACCCTACGGCTGAATCTAGCCGGGTCCTATGAAAGGACTCAACCATAAATATAGCTTTGCCAATACATGCCAGAGGTGCCTACTAATGGATTGTCTGTCAAAGCAAAACAAGAGTAGAGCTTTTGTGTTGTAGCATGTTTCCTGTGTTGGATGCTTGTACCAGTTTCTCAAAATGACATCCCGTTTGTATATATATCCACTTAACCATCAAACTTTTGGTGGGTTGTCCCCGACGTACTGCCCACCAAGCAGCTTTGGGATTGAGTGGGTCGTGATGGGGCGCCATCTACAGTCCCACCTGCTGGCAGACTGATACATGAGCAAGTATGTATCTTGATCTTGACATGGCATGCAATCCAAAACATAACAAAACCCAGAGTTTGACCAAGTCTACAAGAGCCCCTACCACACACACGCACAATAGGGTTTGCAAAGATTTTACGTTAATTAAATAGAGTATGAGAGGGACAGTTTTATTTGTTCAAGCGCATGCATGCACCTGCACAGCATGTCAAACCGATCACACACACACACATAGATTTACATATATAGAGAGAGACTGACAGACTAGACTCCAGGAACAGGCACTCGTAGGACAGGGCGCAGCAGGAGACCGGCCTTCCGCCGCACCGTGAGGCCGAACTCCTCGGCCATGTCCAACTCGTTCCCTGGTGGACTCTCCCAGTCAAAGTGGAATAGCAGGCTTGCAAGTGCGAGCTCCACGTTGGCGAGGCCAAACACTATTCCGGGACACATCCTCCGGCCGGCGCCAAACGGTAGGAAGGAGAAGTCGGTGCCCTTGAAGTCCACCGTGGCCGCCTCGCCCTCAAACCGCTCGGGCCGAAACTCGTCCGGCGTGTCATGCCAGTAGCGCTCGTCATGGGCCAGTGCCCAGGCGTTCACCAACACCTGCGTGCCCTGTGGCACGTCATAACCGAGCACCTGGCATGGCTCACGACATTCCCGTGGGACGAGCAGCGGCACTGGCGTGTGGAGTCGCAACGTCTCCCGGATGACTAGGTGCATGTACGGGAGCTCGCCAAGGGCATCCTCCGATATGTTCCCGCGGGCCTCGAAGGCTCGCCGAACCTCGGCTGTCGCCTTCTGCATCACGGTTGCGTTCCTGATCAGCTCTGTGATCGCCCACTCCAGTGTTGTCGCTGCCGTCTCGCTGCCGGCGCCGAATACCTCCTACGCTCATGCAAAACAATGCTTTAAGAGAACTTTTCCACCGTAAAAGAAAAAACTGGGTTTCTCTAAATTTGGGTCAAACGAAATTTTCTGACTCAGAAAACTATGACTTTAGTTCACTGAGTTGCAGTTTTCTAAATGTGCAATAAGGTGAAAATTAAGGTATTGAAATAGCATTATTTTGAGACATTTCGCTAATTAATCGGGCAAATAATTAACAGGAGTAAGCAGATCGAATAGTAAGTAGTAGAGTAGTACTTACGAAGACGACGTATTTGACGGTGTCCATGTCGATCCTGCCCTCTTTCTGCATGCTTAGAAGGACGTCCAGAAAGTTGTTCCCGTTCTGTCCTTCCATTCTCCTTTCACGGATGATGGTGTCAAAGATGCCGTTCCCGGTGTCGCTGCACTCCTTGGCGCGGCGCCCAGCCCTGCTGAGACAGCCGGCCAGCAAGGAAGACGGCCACAGGTCCGTCAGGTTGAACCCCGCCACCAGCTTGACGGAGCGATCGAGCCAGCGAATGTACGCGTCGCGCTCCTTGAGCCGGTCGCCAATGACCACGCGGACCGTGATGTCAGTAACGAGCGCTGAGAGGTGGGCGCGCAGCTCCATGGGGCGTGCGGCCGCCGCGGCTTCGGCCACATCCCGTAGCATGGAGGCGACCTCCTCCTCTCGGATGGTGCGGAAAGACAAGACGCGCCTCGCCGATAAGAGCTCCGAGACGGCAATCTTCCTGAGCTCGCGCCAGTAGTCGCCGTACGGAGCGAACACAAGGTCCCGGCCGCCGCCGGTGAGCACGCGCAGGGTGGCGTTCAGTGGCCGCGTCGCAAATGCCAGGTCGTGGGTCTTCATCACCCCGCGGGCACCCTCCCGGGACGACACCACCAGCGTGGGCACCTCCCCGAGCCGAAGGAGCATCACCGGCCCGTGACGCCGGGCCAGGTCACGCATCGCCCGGTGGGGGAGCTGCCCAACTAGGTGGTGCAGGCTACCAATCACCGGCAGCTGCCACGGCCCCGGCGGCTCGTTCCCTGCCGAGCGCCTGCGCCTGGAAAGAAGCACAATGCACAGGGACACGAGAGCAACGCCGAGGTAGACGACCTCCATTTGCATCATCATGTACACCTTCCAAAGGAACGAAGCTAGACAATGAAATCAGCCTTTGCTTGCATGCATGGAAGGGGTTTCAACTTTCAACAGGTTGGTTCCTAGCAAAGGTTTAATTGGAGGAGTCCTATCTCTTACATACCTTCATTTATAGAACTGACGAGACAGGAAAAGCACCTGATCGGCTGGTCCCCTCGCGTCTTCATTTTCCCCTCCGCCCCGCTCTTTCTCAGCAAGATGTCACGAGCATGCATTAATTTGGGGCTTCAATTTTTTCTAAAATCCATAACTTTTGACTCGAGCGTCGAATTACAAATCCGTTTTCACCATTGTGTTTGTCGCGATGAGTTCTTCAGAACTAGATCCCACATCACGCCGGGCCAGGTCACGCATCACGCGGTGGGGCAGCTGCCCAAGAATTTGTCATGAGAAACCCAACGGTGATAACGGTTATGAAATCCGAAGCTCGGATCAAAAGTTATGGCTTTAAAAAGAATTGAAACCCCAAATAAATGCTTGCATGCATGGTATTCCTGAGGAATTGTGGCGCAGAAGAGTGCGAGCAGACACGGGGGACCAAATGCTTTTCCTTATTTAGCATGTGAGGCGTGTGATTGGAATGCACTTGCCTTTTGTGGAAGGGGCGCCTGAATACCCCATCGAGCGCATGGGCGCTGTCTAGCCGCATCCAATAAATTATTATCAAATTATACCTGTGAATTACCTTATATTTCGATCAGAAGTTCGGTAAGTAAATTAAAGTGGAATTGGTTCAGAAGGTAAGTAAATTAATTTGATTGATTATCATACAGGGAAGGTTGGACAAAGGGGTGATGGGAAAAAATGTGAAATGGGAACATTACATTCTTTTGAAGTAGTAGAGATAGAGAAGATAGAGATTAATGTGTTGCTTGCTCCTAATTTTTAAAGTGGTCAAATTAAACTGAAAATGCTTATCTAACATATCTCTACCTATAACTTTACAAAACATTAAAGAAAGAGTTTTTCTCTTGGTTTTTTCATCCATCATTACTGTTATCTTTGGAGTTGATGATATTTACACCCACGCCACTGTAGGTGGGAAAAACAGTTGACATTCTTTTCCTTTGTCCGCTCATTCTAGTTTCGGTTCGTCCACCTCTGCCTGCCAATGTAACATTTGTCCGTGTGCGTGTCGTCTGCTTCAGCCAAATCAAAAGTTTCACAAACTTTGGTAAGCGTAGCATCTACTTAAGTGTGAAGGTCACATCACGGTGTCAACTCATGCGAGATCGAGAAACGCGTCTTCCGCTGCCTTGGAGAAACTCGATAGTGCCTGCTCCTCGAACATCTGTGCTTGTGGAGCATCCAAATGAAGATGGTGGGGTACGTCATTGTTGTTGCCGTGCCCTATGGTGGCGTTGTGTAGATCCGCCACGATAGCCATGAGCCGTCTGGAGCCCCGTTGAGCATCTTGCAATCCTGTCATAGCGCCTTCATGTGGAGCGACATCACCTTTGGCTGGGGCCCATGGAGGAGTGCTGGAGGAGTGGCTGGTCGTGTTTTTGATGGTGCAGAGGAGGAGGTGTGTGCATTGCTTTGCAAGACTCTACCTTGGTGTTCCCCTGTGTACACATGCATTCATAAATAAGAAACAATAGATTGCACAAAAATCAACCTATAAAAATACAACCATTCTTTATACTATTTCTAAAGGAAATATGTCCTAAAGACAATAATAAATAATATTATTTATTTTCCTGTTCATACATAATTTTTTTTCTATGCTATAACTGGAATGGTTCTAGAATGTAAGATTAATGCAAAACCTAGTTACACCTGCAGAAACGTAAACACCAAGTAATTTCCTAGTCTCGCTTCTAAAACAAGCCCATTTGTTGCGATGATCCTGTTTTCCTCATCATAGAGCATAGTTAAAATAACAACGATGCCAACAACAATGTGAGCACATTGTTGACGCAACAATGGTGTCGAATAGACACAATTAAATGATATACTTCGAGATCACATTGCCACAAGCTGTTAATTATGCAAGTGTTAATGTATACTTACTTCCTGAGACCGTGAGAATATTGTGTAGCTTCAAGCTGGACGGTGTGCTTTGGGGTTGTAAAATGTTACCCACAACACGGTGATTATAATAGCAACTTTTAGGTGCATCGAAAAGTGTGTCTAGGGCTCCACAGTTCAAGACTGGGATTTGCTCCTCCGATGACCTAGAGATACTCATCGAGCCCTCTCGATATTATGGTATCCATCATCGTTTGGGCAGATATAGCGTGGTATGATCAAGCGAAAACGGGAAAAAGAGAACAAAACTGTTAAAGAGGATAACTCAATGTAGTGATCAAATTGTTGCTTCACAAGGATACCGACAAGTCTCCTCAGGTTTTGTTATGTATCGCGATGGAAATGGATTTATATACTTGGGAAATGGTTTTCTCGACAGATACATTCGTATGTATGTATGTATGAATCAATATGTGTGTCCAGATCCCGATATTGATTATTGACCGGAAGATGTTCTAGGACATATCTACATATTAAGGTGACAAATAATGGAATTCAAACTTCATACTTTATAAATATGTTAAGGACGTATCAAGTGTACCTTAGGTTTCAATAGTACCGATCGACTGATCCCAACCCAGCCTTATATAGCGGACATGGGGTTAGGCTTCTATGGCCCAGATTGGTTTACAAGGTAGTGTCCTAGTCAATTTGCAAGTAGATCTACTATCTATGGCCTCCAATGTGGTTATTGGATCTTTTTTTTTCCTTCCTAACTATAACCAGATACCATTATATCAAGGTCATGTTTTAGTAATGTAATTAATTTGTATTTTATTACTTTTTAGGAATCAATAAAGTTGCTTTTCCAAACTTTTTTGCGAAAATAATTCATATCTATCATCAAATTTCAAAGAATATCAAACATAATAAAAATTACTTTGAGATTTCAAGACCACCGAACGACCACTACTGCCACCAGAACGAGCCGCCGATACACCGCTATCGCAGCTCCCCTATCGGAGCCCGCTTGACCTTGTCATTGATAGCCATGAAGTATTCGTGCACATGTATCTAAGGATCAGCACCCTAGATCCGTAGTCGATCCGTTGAATACTTGCATAGATCTGAAGTACCTGACACCAAATCTCGCCACATAACAAGAAATCCTAACCACAAGGATACGACAAGAATTTATTGCGGAGCTCTGTCGATGACGTCCAGACGGACAAACTCAAGGATGATCGAAGCGCAGAAGACAAACTCAAAGATGTAGCGCCGCCATCCGACAGACCGCCACACCTATGAGGACTAGAAACCCTAACCTAAACTACTAATCGGAGAGGAGGCACTGGGATTCCCCTCCCCACCACCGAGCGCTAGAGTGGCAAGCAGAGGGGTGACAAATCCACAGGCTCGCCAGTGAAGTCTGGAAGGGAGAGTTTGACCTAGCCGCCTAGAGTTAGCGGAGGAAAAATAAAGTTGATTTTTCATTAATAATAGGGTAAACACCGCTACCTTTTTCATTAAAAAAATCGGCATAGATGTGCAAAATTTCTTCATGGATGTGAATTAAATTTTCCGCACACCAGGAAATTTCTTTATAGCTATCACCTTCCCTTAGTGATTAACCAGGACCAAAGACTCCATTAAAAACGGCGGTTCGTTCTAGCTAAGTTTCTCGACCTTGCAGAGCCCTAAGCCCCTAAGGTGAATGATTTCTGAATATAATATGTAGCGTTGACATAGGATTCTGAGATGTGCATCGAATCAATGCAAATGTGCACGATCTGTAGTTAATTCCAGCTGAGCATAACTTGTGGGAGTACATCCATGGCTGAATGGTGAAGAGATCTTTTTAGGAACATCACTTTGATACGAAAATAGCAAGACGTGGAGCACACGCTTTGCTTGCCTGCTTGGTTGGTTTGCACCTCCATCGCAATCCATGACAGCCACCACAACGTACATATCTCCCCAATCGCGCGGTGCCATCGAGTCGTCGTATCTCTGTAGTAGATTAATGATATGCAGCCAGTACAGCCATGTGTAACGATCCATCGAATCGAAGACTAAAATTTGTTGACTAATTCAATTACGAACTTCTTTTCTGTTCTTCTAATAAGAGGATGATCACATGCCTTAAGAGTGGTGTTAATTAGTACTCCCTCTGTAAGCTACTATAAGATCATCTGGATAGTGATCTACTTGATCTTATTTGTTTACGGAGGGAGTAGATCATAAGCTAGTTGTCCTCTGCAACGATCATCTGACTTGGGAAACCAAGTATTTTCATATAAGCCGCGAGGGGGTTAGTCTATGGCTTTGTATATATTATTAAAGAAGTGTGAGTACGTACTTCAAGCAGTATAAAACTAGTTATACTGTATGCGTGAGCGTTGACACGTCTTGCTATTTTCGTATCTCGCTATCGATTACTCTAATGACATCTCGCTATCAATTAGAGTAATCGATCGGCAGTTTCTGCTAATCCATGTACGTATCTTCATTTCCTTTGGCAGCACCATTGACCAAACAACAACGTGGACACAGAACAAAAATAATGGGAAGTACCTGTTCGGTGGCCTAGTATCTCATACACGACGGAGAGCGACGAAAGGCGACATGCTTTCGTGCGACTTAGCCAATCTCTAGTCGGCCGGCGTTCTCTGCTACCGGCGAGGCACGCCACTCCGGCAAGGCAATACCCGGCATCTTCTTCTGATCAATGAGGAAGGGCGGGTGGTGGAAAACCGTGCAGGGCGGTAATGGTAGAAGACGCCGGCTGCATGATGGTGTCACATCTGATGGCTCAGGAGGAAAAGATCCACCGGCCAACGCGTAACACATTCCTACGAATTTTCCTTCTTGTGCCATCTTCAATTTTTTTTTTTCAGTTTCGCAATAAACTATTCCTTATTTTTGCTGCTTCGGACCTAGGATTGTAGGGCGAATTGTGGACTATGGATTCAGAAAGGAAGTGGATTGACCACAGAAAATCTTCATCAATAAGCCATGTTGTCGGCAACAAATTGCAAGCTTCAGTTTCATATTTGCTGATTGAAATAGTTGATGATTTGCATACGATTGTATTCCAAGGGTGTGTAGAATAATATTCACCTTTGTGTTATCTTATGTAGAGTTACGATGATGCATGTTCATGTACGTTGATGCTATAGTTTGCCACTTTGTCCAATGTAATGTTGTACATAGGGGGCTAAGTAGCAGAGTCAAGAGCCTCTTCCCCAAGAAAAGTCTAGGGTTCCCCTGCCTCCCGCCGGCGCCGCCGTCGGTCTGCCTCGTCTCGGGTGGCCTTAGGGCCATGGCGGCGCGGTGGATCTCGGCCCTTGTCGGCGGGAGGGTTCTGTTTTCAGTTGTTCCTTCGCGTTTTGTTAGGGATTGTGTCCTGCTCAGGAAGACAAGACGACGGCGGCTCCCTGAAGATGGAATAAGGTTCTCCCCGCCTAGCCCCCCCTCCCAATAGTGTGTCTAGCATCGTCGGTGGGCGTGTGGAGATGTGTCTCCGGTGGATCTGTCCTTGGTGGATTTGCTCGGACCTGGTCGTAGTTTGTCTACGTTCATGTGTTTTCAGGTTGGATCTTTCTGGTCTACGCTACTCTTCATCGGCGGCGGTTGCTGTTTTGTTGCGCTGGTCCTATGGGGCCTTAGCACGACGACTTTCCGACTGTCTACTACAACAAGTTTTGCCCGGCTCCGGCTAGGTAGGGGCGATGACGGCGGCGTGCCTGCGGCTTGCTTCAGTGCTTGTAGGCGTCACTAGGTGGTCTACGGATCTGGATGTAATTTTTATTATTTCTGGTGTTCATTGTACTGCCATGATTGAAGATAAATAGATTGGATGTTTTTCCGCAAAAAAATAATAATGCTGTTTTTGCTGAATGTGTCACGGTGATACCATGGTGAATGTGACGTTGTTGGATGCAAAATAAGCACACTTGGTGGACTCCCTTTGCTGGTGATGCGAATATTACTGCGCTTATTGAACTTTTGGCAGTGTTTGGCATTGCTTTTGTAGACAAAATACCCATTTTCTGTGTGTGGTCGAGATGGTGGAGCAATGTGTAGTGGGCATGTTGAAGCTACATCGATGATGAAGCTGCACAGAAAATCTCGGATATTGTATGATAATTGATTAGTTGTATTAGGAAATACTGAGATAATGATATATTTTTGGCTCTATGCATAAACATATGTTTGTAATATTAATCAAGATGTGCATTTGCACGTGCACACATACTAGTCAAAATTAGTGATACAACAGCCTAACGAATGACTAGATAGACCAGCCCACAACATATAATAGCTACTCCCTCCGTCCACGAATAAGTGCACATATAAAATTTTAGGACATATTATAGTGTGGAGTAAAAAATGCATTAGAAAGGAGCAAGCCACCATCTCTCTCATTTTTAATTACCGCATTCCCAATGAGCTAAGTGAGGAGACCATGTGTTGAATGCTATTGGTCTTGATTACGTTTTGTTGAGAGAGAAGGATTTTTTCTACTTTAAAATGCATTGAAAAGATAAAAGTGCACCCTTTTGTAGAAAAATTTAAATATCAAACGTACATTTATTCGTGGACGGAGGGAGCAGATCTTAGACCGGCTGGCCGACCAGCCTCTTCCAAAATGTCTCTGATCATTTTCAAGCTAAATATTAGCCAATGCAAACCTAAAAAAATTATAAATAATAACTTTTCTCTTTCAATTTTTCTTTGCTAAATATTAGCACTCGGTAAATTGAGAAACTTAATAAAATTCCCAAGTCAAAATTACGACAGGACAATAACTATTATCACTGCCACGCAGGACAGTAATTCATCCACATCACACTGTGTGTAGTGGCAGTTTATCAACGCTCAGAAATACAACAGGCAATAACTCAAATGGGAGGTGAAGTACGCACAGCTAGTGTCGGTTCACCCAAAAACTTGCCCACATAACAGCCGAATCTTGCTAGTGGTACGTGCCCATGGATAACGAGTTAATTAGATAATCCTCATGAAGTCAAAACACAACATGCATGGTGCGTGATTAGTCGGAGCGAGTTGACTCCTTTGCGATCGGCCACTCCAGCGCCCGATTCGAACCAGCGCATGTGGGGATTACTGACAGGTTTTCCAGGCGGGGCCCACCACGTGGGATAACCAGCCAACAAGGGATGGTGTGCGAGCTAATCAATGGTTGGATGGTTATGGTTAGGAGGACAATGATATCCCCAATCCATCAGGCTTCAAGTCCTGGTGTTCGCATATTTTCCGGATTTATTTCAGGATTTCCGGCTATGCGCGTTCAGTGTGAGCAGACGTTCCCGTCGACTACGAGGCGTCTATGGTGACTTCGTAAAACCTCAAGATGATATGCTGGCTCAGTCTCTCGGAAGTGCTCATAAGGATAGAGTGTGCGTGCATGCGTTTATAAGGGTGAGTGTATGTGGCTATATATGACGGCTTGCATCTGTATTGTGCTAAAAAAGAACAAGAGATATTGTTGTGCGGATCCACACGAAGGCACAATCGTAAAGGCCCAACCAAAATCAACACTAATCGCCCTCCGTAATTTTTAGGGTTCCCACCTTAATTGATCCCATAATAATCCTACTCTACAAGGAAACAACTGCATACCTTCCAAATCGGGAGCAGTGGGAAACCGAACGCTCCAACGACCGCGCGCGAGTTAGCAATTCCTTCCCTACAAAGAAATTCCAGATAGTACATAAACCTGCACAATTACCGAATGAAAAAGATATGAAGATCTTGTACCGACAACAGATTGCAAACAAACCTTTATGATAAAATACTATCTCCTCTTTTTGTGTAGTAGCCCATATGATTCGTACAGAGTAATCAAGGCGACATGTGATCACATGAACGATTCGATTTTGTCTGACAACGCGATACTACATATATATTAGAAATTTAGGATAGCATAATACTTGAGTGGTCACGAATGAATTGCATAATCCACTTGAAGGGATGAAGTCAATACGTACGCAAAGGTGCATACATGCTCCGTGGTTAACTAACTTGGCGATAAAAAGAGATAGCATTCCATATATGTGCCGCGCCTATAAAAAGAGCATCGCCCTGCTCCCATCTGGGCACCACAGATTCTCATTTCCCGACACCGATCAATCTCCCTAGCTAGCTAGCCCAGCCACTAGCTCCTTGGTCCGACGAGCAATGGCTGCATCAGCGCTCAAGACGGGCGGCCATCTGCGCCGTGCTGGTCATCGTCCTGTGACCGCGGGGCAGCCAGCGATGGCCGACACAGTCGATGGGCTAGCTTGCCCCGTACGTGCCCGTCGACTGTGTACGAATGTTACACAGTCTCAGCCAGCGATGGTCCTGTGTACGAATGTTACACTATGTTTTACTACTACCCCGTACAAGTAGTGAGTGGCGTCCCTGGCCGTGTGTTGCAAGTGTGTACCAAAAAAGTATTACAATGTTGAAAATAAAGTCAATCATTTCGCCAAATATGCTGTGTCTAACGTGCTTGGCAAATTGGGATGATCAGAACATGTCCAATTCTTGCCTTCCTATATTTGTTTCTTAAGATAATTTGTTTTTGCTCGCTCGCTTGTTCAACACTTTATTTTTTTCATATGCCTCACAAGTCCCAACCGGGAGCTGGGTTCCATTATATATATAATGGAACAGACGATCATACATAAAAAGAACGAAAAGAAAAGAAACTAGAGAAAACAAAAAAGGCATCTGAGGACGCAACATAAGAACTGGACAACGCAGAAGGCCGCCAAACAACAAGATTAAACATTTAGTATAAAGCAAAGTATCTGAAATAAAATGGGAAGAGCACCACATCCAGGAAAACTTATTACATTGTGTCCAAAGTTACGGCGCACAACAACAAAGTCTAGCCCCCAACAACCGGCCGTCATTCAACTCTCCATCTTATCATCAGGGATCATCCCATCATCAGTATCGTCCAACTGATGTTCAGCCATTCCATCTACAGCAACGCCGTCAGTAATTTGTAGCCTAGCACCAGCCAGAGCCCTACGTGCAGCATCATAAACGCTGATACCTGATGCCTGTACCTTTGAGGCTCCATCCAAGAGAATGAGTTTGTTATCATCTTTTGGCAACCCTGCCCAATGAAGCAATAAAACACAGAAATACTCCCTCCGTCCCAAAATAAGTGTCTCAACTTTGTACTAGCTTTAGTACAAAGTTATACTAAGCTTAAGACACTTATTTTGGACGGAGGGAGTAGCATATTAGTTCAACAGGAGCTGAGGGTAACTTTTTACCAAAGCAAGCTCTATTACGGGTCTTGTAGAGAGACCAACAGGAAGCTGCAATACCAACAATATGCAAATTAATCCCCAAGGGAAATGTATCAGCCACCCAGATGAAATATTGAATAAAGCATGAGGGTCTATCAGACAGACCAGCCGTGGTACAAATAGAACTCCACATATAAGAACAAGCCGAACAGGCAAAAGAAAGTGATTAATGGTTTCATTTTCCTCACAGAAACTGCAAGTGAAATTTCCAACCCAGTTCCTCTTTTTCATATTGTCTTTGGTAGCAATGAAATTATGCCATTTTTAATTTTTAAAGGGATTTTGGTTATCCACATTAGTCAAAAAGATCTATTTGGGACCTCACTAAAGAGATGATGATACATTGATTTCACAGAGAACTTGCCAGATTTAGTGAACCTCCACTTAGGGGAGTCAAGATTCTCATTCAAAACCACACACAACAGAAGGTTTCTTAGTTTATCAAGTTGGCACTGCAACTCAGTTGTCAACCATCTCCTGAATCTCAAACTCCGTTTTGAATTTTCCAAGACATCAACAGTTTTGCGAACATCTAAACTGATTTCAAAAAGATGTGTTCAAATGACACTCAAAGGAGCATCACCACACCAAGAATCTTGCCAAAAATCTGTATTTTTGCTATTTTCAACAAATCATACCAAATAGATGAATCAGTTTGCTTCTGTCAAATTGACAAAATACTCCCATGTATTTTATATTTCGCTCTAAACAGTTGTTGCCAAGGACCATCTCCTGACTACAACTTCCACCACCATTTGCATAACAAACACGCATTAAAGAGTTTAGAGTTTTAACCCCCAAACCACCTTTCACCTTGGGCCTACAAATCAAATCCCACCTGACTATATAATATTTTCTCTTACTTCTCTTTGGGAAAATGTGCAGTCCCAAAGAAAATGGACAAGGGTTTCTTCAGTTTGCTGATTACAGTTTGGGAAAAATTGCTCATAAAGATGCATGCCCCTTCTCATCAACATATTCCTTGTGTTGACCCTGTCATGTGCTATTAGCAACAAAAATATCTTGTGCTTGAGCTTATTGGAGCTGCTCCAAATGTGCTGGAAGAAGATGTGCCCTTCTTGATTCAGCAACAAGTGTTTGTACATTGTCATTGATGAGTAGCTGCTTCTTTGACCCAGACATTGCCATTTATCTTTTTCGAGG
Source organism: Thinopyrum obtusiflorum (assembly GCA_036873465.1). Lineage (NCBI taxonomy): Eukaryota > Viridiplantae > Streptophyta > Magnoliopsida > Poales > Poaceae > Thinopyrum > Thinopyrum obtusiflorum. The sequence goes on from JAAAWM010012034.1 coordinate 121,970, forward strand.
GGATTCAGAGCAGGAATGATGTCAACAAACTATAGGAATTGCTCATGAGCTTGGGTTGGTAGGGGCAGATGAAAATTCTCAGACCAAACATGTCTTTTAGCAATGTCTTCAATAGTAATAGCATCATTTATGGCAAAAGAGTGTAGCCAAGGAAATTTTTGCTGAAGGGGTTCCTCTACCCATGGATCAATCCAAAGATGAATGGTGCTGCTAGATTGAACCACACACTTGCAAGATGGCTTGTAAGTAGCGAGTAAATTAATGTGTGCCTTCCACCAGAAAGATCGTTCTCTTTTATCCAGTGGAGGGGCAAAGGAGTAGTAATCCTCCCAAATCAGCTTACCCAAGGCCGATCTTCATTATTGAGGAATTTGTGCAGACTTTCATGATAGGGCATCTAAAAAATCTACCATGCATCTTCTTCTACCACTGCTTCTACAGCATTTTGTGGAAAAAAGATATACTTTACCTAAACATCCACTACACCTAAGTCGATCTTCTTCCACTGCAATGCCTTCAAGAACAACACAGGACAACGTCGCTAATTCTAACCTACAACACTTGCAACACTAATCTTCATTTTGAAAAAACAACAACGTATGTTTAGCAAGGCAATGACCAATATTTTCAACCCCAACATGAAACAATGTACTGCTCACATCTTGACATTGAATCTTCCAAGAGTTGCGGCCTCCTATACTCCGCACCAAAGCACTATGGTGCCTGCCAAGATAGACGTGAAGCATGCCACCAATTAAACACATAGCACGGCCTATCGGAATCCATTAATCTAGATGGACCATGCATGCCACATAGAGCTACCAAGTCGACCCCCATCGGGAGGAGCACGAAAGAGGGTACAAACCATAGGACAGAGCCAACCAAAAAGCCCGAGGAGGAATCCTTGGCAAAGCAATGCCGTAAGTTTCGAGGGTGTTGAGAAAGTAACTAAACAAACACTATGGTACTCACGCGTGCATCTCTTGGGAATTGATTTGACACAAAATTTTAGGAAGTCAATACAAAATGTGCATCGATGAAGAATCCTTACTGGCGTCCCCATCAGCATCCACACAGGCATGTCAATACAAAATGTCACTTTCCTTCACAATGATTTTAGGCTCCAGGAATACATACAACAATAATAGATCAGTGGATATAATACTTTTTCTTAAAGTTGATGTAGCGTGCTACTGAATAAAGGACTCCATGGAGGGGGGGTGGGGGCATATGCCCCCTAGTATATAAATGGGCTAAGCCTTGGTATGCCGCCGCGAGCGCGCATCATCCTCCAATGCTCGGCCTTACTCCATGTCCTCGTTGTCCTCCTCATATGAGTCGGCGGTGGGAGATCTCAAGCGTGGCGTGCATCTGGGCGCCGACCTTGTTGAGGCTGCTCTCCACCACATATGACGTTGGAAGCTCTGGCCTTCCGCTGTGAGTTTACGAGTTTCTATATATACCATATATGTAGTATAGTTTATCCGTCTGATCTGGGTACGACCTTGGTTGGTTGTAAACGTTTTATGTATGCATCCCAATGCCTGATTTTAACATGTGACAAACTGGGTTTGTTCCCATGCCGTAACTCATATTGTGTCATCTCAACAGACTTAGACAGTTCTCTATTTAGTGTATAAGTTGCAGTTTGTAGTGCGTGACCCCAAAAAGATAAAGTAGATCGGTAATGTGTTGGCGCCGCCTCCCCTCGCAGTGGCGCTTCTTCTTCTTCCTCATGTTGCCTCCCCTTATCACAAGAACACTCTCATAAACACATATGATCACCTTAAATACCAGTACAAAGAGACCCACGCACGCACTGGCCAGCCGCCACACTCGGCTGCTAACCCCACTAACTAATTCCTGGCTACATGCATGCCCACAACCAGCACTTGCGCAACCTCCAACGGCCACAGAATCTGGCCATTCACTCAGGACTCAACTACCACTAAGACCTTTTCTTTAGGCCACTAAATAACTCCACGACTTGGCCAATCTTGCATGCACTAACCAACACTACTAGCTTTCCATGTAATCGTGATCACGTCTCTACGTTGGTACACAGACGCAGCTTTTAGTGTCACATCTCAACTACATGCATGCATGATCTAATCAGCACTAATAACAAGATTAGTTCCAACATAATGGGCATCATAGACCGCACCATGTCTAATAAGGTTCAGTTACGACGAAAGTCGAAGTTGCTCCAATGCGTCACAGGCCGACCAAAGTCTCGGCTGTAGTAGGTGCCTTGGCCCCCACCGGCTCCTCATGGAAGCCACACACCACCGCGAGCATCTCCGACATGACCGCCTTGGGCACGCCGCGGTTCACCACCACCTGAAAGAAGCCCACCGTCTCTGTGGCGGCCTTAACAGCAGCGACCATCTCCACTCGCCTGGATGGTGTAGTAGTAGTATTACCACCGACGGTAGCCGCGAGGTCGATGACTGGGATGGTGAAGTGGTGATCATGATCTGTGTGCGACTAGAGGAGGGGGTCCTGGAAGATGGAGGGGATGGTGGTGACCCCTGCATCAATGAGGCCTTTAATGCCGGTCTTTGTGTCCTCAAAGTCCTTGAGGGCACCAAGGAGATCAGAACCGGAGCCCATCAATTGTTGTACTACTCTACTAGATGATTATTGTTGCTCTTTTAAATCAACTCTGCAGGGACGGTGCAAATCGTGCGAGATAGAAAAGCTCGATCCACTCTATTAATTTGCTGCAATATCTATCTCTTCCCAAATGCTATGAAAAAGAAAACCTAACTTGCACTTTATGTAATCAGTGCGGTGGTTGATCCATCATTGTGGCAGGCTATTGTTTCTACAGTGAACTAGTTGAGTTTAGGATACTCTTACTCTGTCTCTTAAAGCAGATTAGTTTGCAGTGCAAGTACTGAAGTTTATACTCTGCTCTGCTCTCTGAAAGTAGCTTGGGTTGCAGTTCACTAAATCAACATGTTTTTTTGCGGGTGAGTTGCGTTGGTTGTTAAATTTTGTTCTCTGAAAAAGTACAATTTTTTATGATAGATCAATCAATAGTATACTGGTATTAATATGGTTTCTTTAATTCAGACCCGCACATCTCTCGGTGACACAATGACCTCTAGAGATGATGAAATTCGGCGCATGGATGGAAACCAACAAATGTAGTTTCCTGTTCTGAAACTGCAACTATACATGCTGCGCTTTTCTTCACTTCATTCAGCCTAGCTATTAATCGACCATATGGACAGGCTCAGTTCGTTTGCAAGTTATTTCTGTTTCCAAGAGTAGGGTGGTTCTGGGGTATTATTACTACCATGATCTGCTCTGTAGTTAGCGGTTCTTTGGTTACGCCTCATAAGCATGGTACTGTAGCTAAAATAAAATTATGGATGCCTTGTTGAAGTTGTGAAGCACACGACAATGATAATCTCTTTTGTTCGATGCTTGGACAGATAGGCTCGGCGGTTCTTGTGTAATTTAGCAATAGGTATTGCCGAGAGCATGGTGGTTCTTCTTTGATTTGCTATTGCAATCTACTATGATTTGTGAGCTCATAATTAACTTGATTCTGATGAGGAACCAATCAAGCATATGATGTACTAAGATTTTTTTTCAAAACTATGACATATTTTATAACAAATTTGAAATCTATAAGGTTGAAGTCAAAAAAATCAAAACTATAACCCCGTCGGCCTCCGGTGGGCCGAAGAGGGGCCTGTCGGCCTGCGGGAAGCCGAAGAGGGCCTGTTTGCTACAAATTTAGTCACAGTTTTGAAAAAAAAATCATGTACTAATGGGTTATCATTTTATTCTTGTGCAATGCCATGGCTGATCTTTGATCTGTGAGGACTGAAGCTAGGTTTGATGTACTGAAACTGCATATGCGCTCTGTTTTCTTCAGTTCAGTTGAGTCCAAGTCTAGTGAGCAAGCAGAGTAGAGAAAGGTCAGAGCACTCGCCCGCAGCTCGCAAATGGAGGGGAACGTCAGCGTTCTTAGGTCGCGCCGCTGAGTCAGTCCCGGACAACACTGGCTGGAGTGACCACTGCGATTGACTGGTGATTAATTCGGTTCGGTCTGATTGGATCCTTGGAACATGTGATGTGATGTGATGTTACTATGACAATGAAATGTTTGTATAAGTTGTGGAGAGGCAGGCACAATGATATGATTTCGATCCTCGGAGGATCAGACAGACTCATCTACATCCTCTTAGCTTCAACTTCTTACCTCTCAATTTGGTGACGAATGAAAAAATACATTCCAGACTATGCCATGTACTGTCAGGAAACTATGGTTATCCAGTCTCTACCTTAGAGCAGTATTCTGTAACTTTATATAATAGGTTGATAGAGGCTGACGATAGTGACCTGAAAGATGTCAAATTCACGGTGCAATGGAATTCAGTTTTGGCACTCTGCAACGGGAACAAGCTAATATGATGTCTGGCTAAGTTGTGACACAATAATATACATACATACCATAGAAATAAACGAAGTTACACATGTGTATTGCTGGGAAAAGGAACACCATGTAAATACAAGACTACTTTTATAATGACCACTATAACATAACTTGTATACATATATTTGATGACATATGAGATATATAAAGCCAAACACGTATAGCTCTTCATTCAACCATAGGCCCAAATATAGCTCTGCCTGACTTGATGTTAAATACACAAATATATCTCTTCTTGATGCCTCCTGCCGAATTGAATTATATAACAAATAGTTTATGGAACCGTACTTCTGTATATAGGAGTTGTGCAAGTTTAAAAAGAAGAATCACTAGCATCAGAATCAACTTCTGATCCTCACTTGACTAGCTTATCCGCAGTAGGGATTCATTGTAGCATCCCACAAAGGTCCGCGAAGTGATAAGCAAATAAAAATTGAACCAACTCCAATATAACTTAGTTAGAACTAATTTCTTTAGTTGTGAATATGAAGCGGGGCGGATCGGGCTACGCTTTGCATCCATAATCCGCAACCCCATCCGGACATCCAATGTTTGGTATTAATAAAGCATACAAGTGGGGCACTGCAGAGCTCACACATGTATCTACAATATCCACAACTTGATTATGTAGGATATGCAGTTGGCCTCCAAAAAAATCAAGTAGGCTCTGAAGGCTACGTAGGACTGCCTAAACATTGTTTCAGGCAACGAATTGAACTTGTATTTTGATGATTCTCCATACAAAGCAAGGCCTCTAATATTACACAAACATTACTCCAATATGGCAGACATTACTTACGGATTTTAGAATCCTTGTAATATAATAAGACAGAAAGCAATCTGCCTTATGCAAGGGTACAACAATCTTCTTCTTTTTTGTCTTCTCACTCTCGAGAACCAAGATTATATGGTAAGCAATCGCAAGATGATAACAATCAAACTAAGCCGCTGCAGTTTATTCAGAAGTTAGGCCAAAGGAAAAGTCAACATGGAAAGCAAGTTGGTCCGATTAGCAGCCTTTGCGGGCCTAGCATGAAAGACACGGTCTGTAGCAAAGCTTTATCCCAATCTCAATAATATGAATTACCCGATGGAAACAGTGTAAATATGTCATTATCTATTGGAATAAGATGTCAATTTCCAGACTCACAGAATGTTCATTCAAATCCGATCTGATCTTTCTTATTTCCATGAGAAAATTGATTTTAATCTTGCTAAAATTGTTCGCCTTATCTAGTGGCTATACAATCACGGGCATAGGAGTCAGAGGACCCCCTAGGTCAAGGTAAGGTGGCTGCCCTACCACAACTTTGTGAAAAACATCACATGTTGGCCTCACCGCTTGCATGCTGTTTGGTTGTGTTCGTCGTAGCTTCGCTGAAAAAAATGGAGTATGGCAGAGTGGCACTATGGCAGCTGGTTCGAAGGGCACCCATGTGGGGCCATGTTATTTGGGCCATGGTCCTCTAGCTTGCCATCGATAGTGTTGGACGAGAAATCTCGGCTGGGGTGATGGCTCACATGAGGAAACCAAATAGGTAGGTGCCAGAGGGCATGGAGAATGTTCTGATGCATGCTCCTTCACAGACTCTTGAACAAGCTTATCCAGTGAGTCCCATTTCTACAAATAAATATCTAATACATACAAATCATCCTCGAACCCCAAGCTAGCTGCCCTCGCTTTCAATATATATCTACACAATGGATAGCCAAGGAGAGAGGCGTTTTGGAGGCCGAGCTCCCTGGAGGCCTTTATTTTTGAAAAATTCAAATTCAAACTTTTATGGTTCAAAAAATTCTGAAAAAAATAAGCGTGTATGTAAGGATGTAACTCACATGTGTGTAAAAATTCATGATGAAATACATTGAGTTGCGACCTCTAAAAAAACAAATTTATGGCCTGGGAGCATGAATAGTATCATGTGTTAAACATCCCCAGATTTGTCTTTTTTGCACAGCCCTCATTTCAGCGTATCTTGAACTGAAAATTTACACACATGTGTGTTATGCCTTCATGTATATCTGTAATTTTTTTCAGAATTTTTTGAAATGTAAAAATATGAATTTCGATGAAATTTCAAATTTGAGTTTGGAGGCCTCACCGGAGGCCGAGCTCCAAAAGGGATTTCCGATAGCCATGCTCTTATATACATTGAGGCAGTGGCATTAATTCTACTAGTTGCAGTACACATAGGTGGAAAGAATGGCTCGGTCATTATTGTGTGGCCGTGTTATTGTAAGAGCATGGTTAATAATATAGTCGGCTGATGGCTATAATATGTTGCCATATCAGAGAGAGGCGTTTTGGAGGGCGAGCTCCATGGAGGACTGTATTTTTGAAAAATTCAAATTCAAACTTTTATGATTCAAAAAATTCTGAAAAAAATATGCGTGTATGTAAGGATGTAACCCACATGTGTGTAAAAATTCATGATGAAATACCTTGAGTTATGACCTGTACAAAAAAGACAAATTCATGGCCTGAGAGGATGAATAGTGTCATATGTTAAATAGCCCCAGATTTGTCTTTTTTGCACAGCCCTCATTTCAATGTATTTTGACCTGAAAATTTACACACATGTGTGTTATGCCTTCATGTATATCTATATTTTTTTAGAATTTTTTGAAATGTAAAAATATGAATTTCGATGAAATTTGAAATTTGAATTTGGAGGCCTCACTGGAGGCCGAGCTCCAAAAGGGATTCCGGGCCATATCATCTATAATCAATGTAATAGCCAATTATAGTGATGGGCTACAAGGAAGTAGTATTTCTTTACCACAAGGTGCACCGTACACTCTCACATATCTTCTTGGAGCCCATGCTACAGCCGGCTGTAAATCTACAGTCCGCTTCTCTTCTCTCTCCTCTTCTCTCTCATCCAACTCAGCAAATATTTAATATTTAATGTCCTACAGCCAGCCTATGTCACCTTATTATACTTGCTCTAAAGATATGGTAATGTAGCATCGTGGTTTTATAGCACCTTCAGTAACATAAATAGATGCGCATTGGTGTTGACTTATCACATCCCCATTGATGTTAATTACTTACTTTAAGAATGGACTGCGTCAGAACCAACAGTGCATTGTGATATTTTGAACCTTTATCCATACCCTTCGTCGCGAAACTTAATGTAGTATGATTATAGCTATTAATTAAGGCAATCTCCACCCAACAACCATATGTGTATCTGGTCACTTCAGTCAAGACATTTAATTTTCCAAAGCCTCCTTGTGCCAGAACCAAAGCCTCCAGATAAAAGGTGTATAGTCTCTCCGGTAACATAAATAGACGCATTGGCTTTAGAGTTACTACCTCCTCCTAGTTTATTAGTCCTCCTTATAGTCTGGGTCAAACTTTGACCTTTGATTTAACTATTAAAAAAAGTTATATGCCCTAAAAATAGGTTAATTGGAAAACTCTTTCAAATATGAATCCAACAACATAAGTTTTGTGACAAACAACTTATAATTCGTTAGTCAAATCTACGGTCAAAGATGCACACAAAATACGAAGGGGACCAATAAACCCAGACGGAGGTAGTACCTGCTAAAATTCTGGAGTTAGATATGTTTGACTTTTCGCATATCGATCGATGTTAATTACTTGCTTAAAGAATGGACTGCGTCAAATGTTGGGAAACGTTGCATGGAAAACAAAAAAAATTCTACGCACACGCAAGATCTATCAAGGAGATACATAGCAACGAGAGGGGGAGAGTGTGTCGACGTACCCTTTTAGACCGTAAGCGGAAGCGTTTCACAACGTGGTTGATGTAGTCGAACTTTCTTCGTGATCCAACCGATCTAGTACCGAACGTACGGCACCTCCGCGTTCAGCACACGTTCAGTTCGGTGACGTCCTCCGCCTTCTTGATCCAGCAAGACGGCGAGGTAGTAGATGAGCTCCGGCAGCACGACGGTGTGGTGACGGTGATGGTGAAGTGATCTCCGCAGGGCTTCGCCTAAGCACTACGAAAATATGACCGGGGGGTGTAAACTGTGGACGGGGGCGCCGCACACGGCTAAGACAATGTTGTGTCCTAGTGTGGCGCCCTCTCCCCACATATATATAGGTGGGAGGGGGGGGGGGGGGGGGGGGGGGGGGGGGGGGGGGGGGGGGGGGGGGGGGGGGGGGGGGGGGGGGGGGGGGGGGGGGGGGGGGGGGGGGGGGGGGGGGGGGGGGGGGGGGGAGGGAAGGAAGGGGGAGTCCTACTCCACACTTTCCTTTCCCTCCCCTCTTTCCTTCTCCACCTAGGCTGACCTGCTATGGGGGTGCACCAGCCACTTGTAGCTGGTGCATTTCCTCTCTTGGCCCATATGGCCCATAACTTTTGCCGGGGGTGCCCGGAACCCCTTCTGGTGACCCGATAAGTACCCAGTAACCCCCGAAACACTTCCGGTGTCCGAATACTATCGTCCTATATATCAATCTTTACCTCTCGACCATTTCGAGACTCCTCATCATATCTGTGATCTCATCCGGGACTCCGAACAACATTCGGTCACCAAATCACATAACTCATATAATACTATATCATCATCGAACGTTAAGCGTGCGGACCCTACGGTTTCAAGAACTATGTAGACATGACCGAGACACCTCTCCGGTCAATAACCAATAGCGGAACCTAAATGCCCATATTGGCTCCTACATATTCTACGAAGATATTTATCGGTTGAACCGTTATGACAACATACGTAATTCCCTTTGTCCATCTGTATGTTACTTGCCTGAGATTCGATCGTCGGTATCTCTATACCTAGTTCAATCTCATTACCGGCAAGTCTCTTTACTCGTTCCGTAATACATCACCCCGTGACCAACTCCTTAGTCGTTTGCTTGCAAGCTTATGATGTGTATTACCGAGAGGGCCCAGAGATACCTCTCCAATACTCGGAGTGACAAATCCTAGTCTCGATTTATGCCAACTCAACAAACACCACACAAGGTATTCCTCCGGTATCCGGGAGTTGCATAATCTCATAGTCGAAAGAATATGTATTTGACATGAAGAAAGCGATAGCAATAAACTGAACGATCATTATGCTAAGCTAACGGATGGGTCTTGTCCATCAGATCATTCTCCTAATGATGTGATCCCGTTATCAAATGACAACACATGTCTATGGTTAGGAAACCTTAACCATCTTTGATCAACGAGCTAGTCTAGTAGAGGCTTACTAGGGACACGGTATTTGTTTATGTATTCACACATGTATTTAAGTTTCCGATCAATACAATTCTAGCACGAATAATAAACCTTTATCATGAATAAGGAAATATAAAATAACAACTTTATTATTGCCTCTAGGGCATATTTCCTTCATCAGAAACAACACTGCATTTTGAACCTTTACCCATATCCTTTGTCAAGAAACTTATTGCAATATGGTTATATTTATTAATAGCTTAATGTTGTTAATGTTCACCCAACAACCGCATTTGTATCTAGACACTTCAGTTAAGAAATTTGTATTTGCCAGAGCCTCCTTGTGCAAGAACCAAAGCCTCCAAATTCAAGAACCAGGCAACCATAAAAGAAATGAGCAGCCACCAGCAGCCAATGCATTCTTCTACTCGAATGCTTTTCTTCAGCTAGAACCTGTGCGGCAACTGACGCTCCCCGATAACCTTTCACATTACGAAGATCTAATCGGCATGAAGCAATAAATGTTTTATCATGAACATTGGAAATAGAAAAAATAAGCTAGGCAGCACAGTCACGAGTTTCAGTGTCGGTAAAAACGCCTTGTGAATGGTCTTCTTCAGGCAGGTCATGTGCTCATCCATGAAGGTGTGGATGAACTCGTCGATGTATCATTTCACGTCTTTGAAGAAGGTGGCATCATCATTGCTTTTCTTCTTCTAGGACGAGGATATGGCAGGGCTTTTTAGGAAGAGTAGGAATAGAAGATGTGTATAAACCTCCAGATTGTGCACTGCTGGAATCCGTGTCAACATTGGAACGAAACATAAGGGGGAAGGGTTAGTTGATGTACATGTTCGAAAGAAGAGGTCAGGTTAAAATAATAGGGAACTCAAAGGCAAGTTCTGCATCATTTCAGATACTCTACACATTTCATTGGGAAAGTGAGAATCGTATGTCATCTATCATAATTAATTAAATCTACTTGAACAAAGAGAACTACTCTGAAAAGGCTTAAGACCGATATTTAATGGTGCGGCACGGAAATCATACGACAAAAAAAATGTACTTATTGTTGGACGGAGAGAGATAGGGACAACTCTGCAACACGTAACAACATTTGTTCACCTCATGATTACAGAAGCCACAAATCATGTTATACATTTAACTTAACAAATGAGTGTTCAGTTACGTTGTTGATCATGTGTTTCTGTTTTTTGCGAAGCAGTAATATTATTTTTTTGCGTGTAAACGAAGCAGTAATATGTGTTGGGTGTGCAATTCATGACACAAAAGAAAAAAAGAATGAGTGGATAAACACTCAAGATATTACTGCTTGAAATGTACATTGATGATCATGGCTCAGTAGAGAGTAATTGTGGAAGTAAACCCCACCCCCGCAGGACAAGATGGGCCCAACCTCTAAGTAGAAAGCTCCGCCATGGGGTAAGCAATCATTGTCCATATTTTCGTCCTAACTTATTTATGCCCTCTGTATATTAAACATCCAGAGTGCACACACACACACACGCACGCACGCACGCACGCACGCACACCAGATACGTATTGTGAAGACCCAATGTTGAATAGCTATTGAAGTTTTCTGTATATAAAGACAGCCTACCAGTTTTGGCATTATGCATTGCATGATCCCATTTCAACTTCCCAATATACGAGCCAACATGAGTTGTTCGGCGGCATAGCTTGGAGTGTGAGGCATTGGAAATCTTCTTACTAGACCCATGGCATGGCCCACATGATACTATCTTCATTTGCTCACATCTAGTTAGAGCTTCACAAGGAGCATTATCATAATCGCATAGTCGAATCCAAATATGTACCGAAGTGACTCGGACCTAGCAGGTAAGCTGCCTGCCCACGATGCAAAACAACACCTGCAGTCATTCCAAATCACGCTATTACACCATCGATTTCATGCATAACACACGACAATGGATATTCCACTAGTACAAGACCCCCTAATTAGGGTCATGCAATTGTGCCTGCTAACGGCGTGTAGGTGTGACACGCCGCTAGTGTACACTAGTAGGAAACAGGGCTTTGGTTGAAGCCTGGGTAAGGGCATTAATCCCGGTTCACTCACGAACCGGGACCAAAGGGGGCATCAGTCCCGGTTCGTGAGGCCAGGGCGCTGGCCAGGCCTCGGGGGCCATTGGTCCCGGTTCGTCTGGCAGTTTTTGGTCCCGGTTCCAGACACGAACCGAGACCAATGGTCCTCACTCCTGGCCCACCACCTTTAGTCCCGGTTGGCAGTGGCGGAGCCAGGAAATTTCTATCACCTAGGCCAAGTGTTGTTAAAAATGATTAGGGAGGGCCAACCCATTAAAAAATTGATTTTTTAGCAGCAAATAATCACTGTTTGTTCACTGTTCATTAACAAATATGCACTAAATCCCAGATGTTAGGGGGGGGGGGGGGGGGGGGGGGGGCCAGGGCCCCTGCTGGTCCCCCTGGCTCCGCCACTGCCGGTTGGTGGCTGAAACCGGGACCAAATGTTGTCCTTTAGTCCCGGTTTTAGCCACAAACCGGGACTAAAGAGAAGCCTATATATACCACCGCGAACAGAGCCACTGCTCTGTTTTTTTGGCCGGCCGTGGGAAGAGATGTGTGGTGCTCTAGCTCACCTCCTATGCACATGAGGTGTTCGATGAAATGCTCGAGCGACACTTAAGCTTTCTCCTCTCGAAGCTCCTTATCCGAGCTCCATTTTTCTCAAGATTTGTCTAGATTTGGTGGTCCGTCCTGTCCCATCCCCGTCCTCACCGCCGTCGATCGCCCGCGCCGATCTCGTCGTCAGCACCACCGTGGTGAGCCTCTTGTTCTTATCTTCTTTCTAAAAGAAAAAAATTCTTACTTGTATGATTTAGATAGATACTTGTATAATTTTCTTACTTTTATTATTGTTTGTTATTATATAGTGCGATGGTTTTGGTATCCGCCCCCGTCGGCCCTCGTCCTGTCTATGATTCGGATGAGGTATATATATTATCTTTTATAACTATTTGTTTCATTTAGTGTTTATGACAATTATGCAGACCAACGTGACATAGATATTTTTATCTAGGAGGTATGTGAACCGGAAATTCCAACCGACCCTCTTGTCGAGAGGTTAAATTTAGTTGAAAAAAAACAATTACTTGAAGAAAAAATTGAAAAGAATTGCGGACGAGAAGATGGAATTGGAGTTGCATGTTGCGGATATCCTCGATGATCACAAGATCAAGATGGATAAAATACGCTTGAAGAATAGAAAGATTAAAAAATATGCCATTCATACTGAGGCTTGGTATCATTATGCCGTTGGATCAATTGTTATCTTAGTTGCGATTATGATCGCATTTGTTGTTGCATTGAAATGGTTTACATAGTTTCAATGTATATTTTAATTAGATGCTCTAGAGCTATATGTTGTTCAATGAGAACTATGTATGAACTTTATATATTTATTTTTTCAGTAATAACATTTGATCACTACTGTACTTTGGTTTTAATGTGATGATGAACTTCTATTAATTTGCTTACTTCTCTACTCATGATGTTCTGTAATGGTTTTTGACACACTTAATTATATATAATGCACGCAGATGAACTGGCAATGGATGTACGGTGACAGACGCACCTCCGAGTACATTAAGGGCGTGCATAATTTTTTCGAAGTGGCTGAGGCAAACAAGCAGAATGGTTTTATGTGTTGTCCATGCCCTAGATGTGAGAATACGAAGTCTTACTCTGACTCGAAAACCCTTCACATCCACCTGCTTGAGAAGTGTTTCATGCCACACTATAATGTTTGGACCAAGCACGGAGAAAGAGGGGTTATGATGGAAGACAACGAAGAAGAAGAGGATGATGACAACTATCTGCCCCCTGAATATGGTGATGCTGCAACGGGGGAAGCTGAAGATCAAGAGGAACCAGACGATGTGCCCGATGATAATCTTCGCCGGGTCATTGTTGATGCAAAGAGACAATGCCAAAGTGAAAGGGATAAGTTGAAGTTCGATCGCATGTTAGAGGATCACAAAAAAGGGTTGTACCCAAATTGCGAAGATGTCAACACAAAGCTCGGTACCACACTGGAATTGCTGCAATGGAAGGTAAATGGTGTATCTGACAACGGATTTCACAAGCTACTGAAAATATTGAAGAAGAAGCTTCCAAAGAATAACGAATTGCCCGACAGTACGTACGGAGCAAAGAAGGTTCTATGCCCTCTAGGATTGGAGGTGCAGAAGATACATGCATGCCCTAATGACTACATCCTCTACCGCGGTGCGTACGAGGATTTGAACGCATGCCCGGTATGCGGTGCATTGCTGTATAAGATCAGACGCGATGACCCCTGGTGATGTTGAGGGCGAGCGTCCCAGGAAGTTGGTTCCTGCCAAGGTGATGTGGTATGCTCCTATAATACCACGGTTGAAACGTCTGTTCAGAAACAAAGAGCATGCCAAGTTGATGCGATGGCACAAAGAGGACCGTAAGAAAGACGGGAAGTTGAGAGCACCCGCTGACGGGTCGCAGTGGAGAAAAATCGAGAGAACGTGGGGGGACTTTGCAGGTGACGCAAGGAATGTATGATTTTGTTTAAGCGCGGATGGCATTAATCCTTTTGGGGAGCAGAGCAGCAATCATAGCACCTGCCCCGTGACTCTATGTATCTATAACCTTCCTCCTTGGTTGTGCATGAAGCGGAAGTTCATTATGATGCCAGTGCTCATCCAAGGCTCTAAGCAACCCGGCAACGACATTGATGTGTACCTAAGGCCATTAGTTGAAGAACTTTTACAGCTGTGGAATGGAAAAGGTGTACGTGTGCGGGACGAGCACGACCAGCAGGAATTTGACCTACATGCGTTGCTGTTTGTAACCATCAATGATTGGCCTGCTCTCAGTAACCTTTCAGGATAGACAAACAAGGGATACCACGCATGCACGCATTGTTTAGATGACACCGAAAGTATATATTTGGACAAATGCAGGACGAATGTGCACGCATGTGGAAGAAGAAATCTATATTTTGGGACCTACCCTATTGGAAAGACCTAGAGGTCCGCTCTGCAATCGACGTGATGCACGTGATGAAGAATCTTTGTGTGAACCTACTAGGCTTCTTGGGTGTGTATGGGAAGACAAAAGACACACCGGAGGCACGGGAGGACCAACAACGTGTGCACGAAAAAGACGGCAGGCATCCAAAGCAGTATGAAGGGCCCGCCAGCTACGCTCTTACCAAAGAAGAGAAGGAAATCTTCTTTGAATGCCTGCTCAGTATGAAGGTCCCGTCTGGCTTCTCGTCGAATATAAAGGGAATAATAAATATGGCAGAGAAAAAGTTCCAGAACCTAAAGTCTCATGACTGCCACGTGATTATGACGTAACTTCTTCCGGTTGCATTGAGGGGGCTTCTACCGGAAAACATTCGATTAGCCATTGTGAAGCTATGTGCATTCCTCAATGCAATCTCCCAGAAGGTAATCGATCCAGAAATCCTACCAAGGTTAAGGAGTGATTTGGCGCAATGTCTTGTCAGTTTCGAGCTGGTGTTCCCACCATCCTTCTTCAATATCATGACACACGTCCTAGTTCATCTAGTCGACGAGATTGCCATTCTGGGCCCTGTATTTCTACACAATATGTTCCCCTTTGAGAGGTTCATGGGAGTCTTAAAGAAATATGTTCATAATCGTGCTATGCCAGAAGGAAGCATCTCCACGGGCCATCAAACAGAGGAGATCATTGGGTTTTGTGTTGACTTCATTCCTGACCTTAAGAAGATTGGTCTCCCTCAATCGCGGTATGAGGGGAGACAGACTGGAAAAAGCATGCTAGGAGCGGACTCAATAATATGTAGGGACGGGCATTCTTGGTCTCAAGCACACTACACAGTTCTACAGAATTCTACCTTGGTGACCCCGTATGTCAATGTACACAAGAATATTCTGCGCTCCAAACACCCGGAGCAGTGTGACGACTGGATTACATGTGAGCACATCAGGAGTTTCGGCAGTTGGTTGCAAACACATCTCATGGGTGACAACATTATTTCTGATGAGCTGTACTCATTGGCCAGGGGATCAAGGCAGCGCAGGAAGGGACGTTCATTCCCGACAGAGAAAAGGACAAGCTGACAGAGGCCCTCGGGAATCCTGAGCACCCTGGACGAACACGAGGCACACCAGGCTCCATTCTGTGGTTGCATGGGTTTCCCGAGATTGGTGGTTACAGAAGCCGAGAGAAAGAGGAAAGTGGAATGCAGAAGCTCATTGCAAGAATAGCAAAGCTAGAGGAACTTGAGAGCTAGCGAGCTACCGGCCAACCATCTCAGCGGCACGAAGATCCTTGCTTCGACGCTGCCCCAGAAGCTACCCCACCATCTCAGCGGAGAAGCAGCGTGGCTTCCACGGAGCTCGTTCAGCCTGATTTCGCGGCTCCTCGCTACCCCGTGGATAGTATCACGGAGGCTGAACATTGCGAGCTAATGACGAAATGCCAGAACCTGACCTTGAAGGCGGCGGTCGGCTCTGTTGCACCTCCTCAAGCTGAGGGAACTTTTCATTGCCGTCCGATTCCACATGGCTATGCTGTTGTGACGGTGGATGAAATAATGGAGGAATTTGAGGAGCTGGAGCTTGACTGCCCTACAGGTGAAGGGGAGATTCATCTGGTTTATGCTTTAAGGAGTACCTGTCTATGGAGGAAGGAGTACATCAAGCTTCCAAACTGGCCGCCTCCTCCGGCAAGTCAGGGCACTCCGCCTCCTCCTCCTCCACCCCCTCCTCCAGCGAGTGATCAGGGCACTCCGCCTCCTCCGGCGCGCCGGAGCACTCCACCTCCTCCGGCGTGTCAGCGGACTCCGTCGCGTCAGCAACGGCGGAAGAGAGACGCCGCCGCTCCGGCGGCTAGCAGTACAAGAGGCGGGAAGAAATTCAAAGCTGGTCCAAGCCTGAAGCCTCTTCCAAAGTTACCATATGAGAGGACTGACGAGGAAACCGATGAAATTGTGGCAGTCGAAGTGCAGGCCCATTTTGAATGGAAACCTCCACCTCCGAAGGAAAAGGCAGATCCGGTGAAAGTGAAGCGCACTCTGGATGCCCTGAAGCGACCACCACCGCCTCTGCTGAAATCCAACTATGACCGCTGTATTGAATGGACATATGGTGAAGCGCAGCAGTCGGGAAGTACATGCAGTGATGCAAGGCTAGCAAAATGAAAAAGTGGGAAAAAATTCCCCAGCTCGGCGAACAGGCGAAGCAATCGTGCCCCCCGCTCAAGGTGTCTAGCGATATCTTCGCTAATCATCCAGGGCTAGTGCCCGGTACCAATCCTGCTAATTACCTGGGTGATGATGTATAGTTTGAAATGTTAGAGGTAGTAGATATCTTCAGATATGAGCACGGGAAGCCTCTCGTCAAACCCGATCATCCTCCTCTAACAACGATGATGCAAAGATAGCATGAATGGTACATGGATACCTGTAGGAAGTCTAGGAAGGATAGTTTGATGCTGGGAATTAAAGAGGAGCACGACCTCATTGGAACTGAGGTGATGTCTGTTGAATTTGTGGAGTTATTCCAGTTATTCAATCAAGATGCCCTCGACAAACAACTCATGACTTGCTACTGTCTGTAAGTATTACCTCTGTAATTAAGTCTCTATAGCTCAGCTCTTTCATTGCATGTATATATAATTATCCTCACTATATTATGCAGACTGAAGATCGTCGAATGCAAAAAAGCACAAATCTATGACATTGGGTTCATTAACCCAAATACCATAAATGAATGGTCGGTTCAAAACAGAGTCAAAGATACTGAGGACAACTTGCTAAAATTGTTACTTAAAAATCAAAACAAAGGGAAAATACTCTTTCCTTACAACTTCAAGTGAGTGTTACTGTCTTGTGCATATTCGGTTTCAATTACTCGAGGTTATAGTAATGTAATTGATGAGTTATGCATGCGTGCGCAGCTTCCACTTTATTCTGCTAGAGATTAAGCTTGACAGGGGAGTAGTAACTGTCTTAGATTCGAGACGAAAAGATCCCAATAAGTATGCGGACATGACTGCAATGCTCCAGAAGTAAGTTCAATCGATCATTATCGCACCATATCATATCGGCAACTTTGTTCATTTCTGAATATCAAGTAATTATTTTCTTTGTCTGGCAGGGTTTGGAAAGAGTTCACCGGAATGGTTCTGGGACTGCCGAGGGAGCTGCGATTTACACACCCGAAAGTAAGTAGTACTATCTAGTTCCGCGCATCTCCCATTGATTCTAGTTTCATCAATACCATTTATCATGCTTGATTATCAGTTTGATTGAACTCTATTCTCGTAAAGTGCTTGTGGCAGGAAGGCGGGAATAATTTATGTGGATACTACGTTTGTGAGTTCATCCGCCAATATACCTCTGAGCGGGGCTACTCTGACCGACAATATGAAGTACGTAAACAATAATATTCATAATTTTATTTTATTACCATCGTTTGTGTTGAGTTTCATTCATAGATATGTATTGACCCCCTTCTTTAAATTAGATGTGGTAGATGCGGGATGAACTCCTACCACATGATCGCATACGAGCAATTCTAGAGGAATTGGCGGGATTCTTTCTTGACCACATCATAAATAAGAAGGGAGAATATCATCTGGAAATTGAAATGGATTTTACATGTTAGGGATTGTAAGAGATGTTATATTGTATATATGTAGTAGCGTCGGATAGATATACGAAAACTTGTTGTTCGACCGATCTCTCGGAGAAAGAGAGGTCACTTCTCTCTATATATGTTCATGACGATCTTGTGTAATTAATGGTTCCTTCATTTGCTTACTAGCTAGCGTGTGGGGGGGGGGGGGGGGGGGGGGGGGGGGGGGGGGGGGGGGGGGGGGGGGGGGGGGGGGGGGGGGGGGGGGGGGGGGGGGGGGGGGGGGGGGGGGGGGGGGGGGGGGGGGGGGGGGGGGGGGGGGGGGGGGGGGGGGGGGGGGGGGGGGGGGGGGGGGGGGGGGGGGGGGGGGGGGGGGGGGGGGGGGGGGGGGGGGGGGGGGGGGGGGGGGGGGGGGGGGGGGGGGGGGGGGGGGGGGGGGGGGGGGGGGGGTTGCTAACGGTGAACCAAACTAGCAGCATTTGTTCTCTCCGAACGCTACTGGTAAGAATTCCTAGCCAACTTATGTGCAACATGCATGATGTCATTCACTCATTTGCTCAATGTATGCCTATGGATGAAACACTAGTAGCTCACAATGGAGATACTGCTAAAAAGACCTTAGATCATCCAATTTTTGTAGATTGTCTATCGAAACCAAAGGTGTGAGATCAGATTAATTTGAGCGGAGCTATTTAAGAGAGAATAAATTGTTTAGGTCAATAATATTAACCGGAAGCCTCAAAGTTTACCCCGGTGATTCGTTGATTTACTTGCCAAATCTATGTCTTGTACATACTGAATCTGGAAACATTGCTGCACTGGTTGAATGTGTGTACGAACTCACGCAATTGGGATACTTGACATTGAAGAGGACTGATATTTGTAGACTGCCAGAGAGCATCCATAAGATGAAATTCCTACTGCATATTAACCTTGATGGTTGTGAAACTTCCTGATAGCATTATCAAGCTTGCAACGGTTGAGGTTTCTTGATATTATATCGATGACACGTGTAAATACTATTCCTAGGGGTTTCCGAGTTCTTACAAATTTGAGGGCACTATTTGGATTTCCAGCCTATATCGATGGTGTCTGGTATAGTTTGAAAGAGTTGGGCTCTCTTTCCCAACTCAGTTGTCTTTCACTAGATAGTCTAGAAAATGTATGTAGTGCCTTTTTGACGACAAAGGCAAGGGTAAATGCAAAGAAAGATCTTACCAAACTTGTTTTAAATTGTGGTGGAGTGGGAGATGGGTTGATCCATGGAGGATCCTCTGAGTCATAAGGATGTGCAAATAATTAAGGTGGTGTTCGATGTGCAGTGTCCTCGTGCTTGCATAGAACACATTGGCATGGAAAGTTAATTTGGTTGTCAGCTCCAACAGTGGATTACGTCCGCAGCTATTGTATCATTCGAGAGCTTGACGGTTCTATCTAGCCCTCGATTACCTGCCTTGCTGCACCCAACTCCCAGATGGCTTGTGTATGCTCCCATATTTGGAGTGGTTACGAGTGTACAAAGCTCCAGTAATCAAGCAATCAAGTGTATTGGTCCTGGCCAGGGGTGGGAGAGCGCACGCTGCACTGTCACAACCGAGGGTGACTGCGCAGGAGGGTGGGAGGCTGGAGGGGCTGTGGGGAAGCACCTCTCAAGGGCGCGAGGATGCAGCAGGGGAGGGACGAAGGGCAGCGGTGGAGAGGGACGTCACGCGCAGGGCGGCACCGACGGCATGGAGGGGCGGAAAGGGACCTATTGCTAAGGGTGGACCCGGTACGGGTCAGTCCGGTCCCAAACCGGGCCTCACTTTGGACCGGCCACGATTGGTCCGGATCAAACCGGACCGAACTGTGCAGCGGTCCTATTTTTCTGTACCGGACCGACCAGGCAAAAGCTCCGTCAGGGCCGAAGGAGCGAATCGACTGACTAGAAAGATCGCCTAGGACTGCTCTTGTTTGCAATTGTCGCTCTGTTTAGCTATCTTCTAATTTTCCAAGTAAATGGATCGAAAGATGATTGAATGGATGACAAAGTGGTGCAAAAGAGGATGGTGGTCTATGGATCTCGATGTAATTTTTATTATTTCTAGTATGTGTTGTACTATCATGATTGATGATGAATAGATTGGAAGTTCTCCCGCGGAAAAAAGAGAGAAGAGGATAGAAAGAGTGAAAAATAAGCAAAATGGTGCTGCGAGGAGGAGATGGTCGAAAAAGGACTGAAAATTTTAGCTATCTTCTCTCAAACAGAGAACAGATTAGGAGGAGACGGTTGAGGAGATGAGGACTCGCATGTGTTCCTCCGTCTTCGTGCCGGTCGGCGTGGAACCGGAGGGGGCGGGACCAACGGCGAGCCCATGCTCCTCCAACTCGATGCTCGGACAAGGCGAGGTGGCGTTGTAGAGCCTCCCGCGTCGATTCCTTCCGGTGAGAGACCAACCCCGAGTGCGGCGTGTCGACTAGCATGGTTGCCAAGATGGTGATGGGAGGTGGGAGGAGACATGCGATAGCGCCATCGGCATGGACGAAGACGGCGGGCAAGTCTATATGTGTTGGGCTCTCCTGACTAGCTTTATTTGGGTTGGGCCTTCGCTCTAACCGAGCCGGACCAAGCGTTTACCGGACCAGACCGACTGAATTTACCGGGCCGGGACCATTCGGTCCGGTCCTCAGCGGGCCACGAGCTGGCCCAAAAGACCTCTCGGCACGTCCAGCTTTATGGCAATGTAGCAGACCTGCAAGCTCGGGTCGAGGCAGCCGTTGCCACCAGGTCGGGGAGGGCTCGCGCAAGCCATGGGCGTGTGGGACGCGCACGACAACGCGACCAGAGGCCGTATGCGAGGTGAAGAGTAGGCGCATGGCATGCACCGCGGGAAACGCATGGGAGCGCAACCAGACGCCGGAACGAGACCGGCGAGGCAAGGAATAGGTGGGGGGTCACCTCGTCGCTGCGGCCATCAGCCGCCGGGCTTTGCCCTTGGGCTTCCTCCAGCGAGATCGAGTGGGGATGGGCGGCGGAGGGGCGCTCTTTGTGTGGCGGTGGGCCTCCGGAGTCGCGAGAGCGTCCGGATAGTCAACGTAGGTTTTTTCTATGCTCCTGTAGTCGATGTTTCACTCTAGAAATGAAAGAAGCGATCGAGCCATGTCCTCAAACAGTCAAACTGCTGCATGCCCTTTGAACTTCCTCAGGTGGTGTACTTTACGTGTGCACACGATTTGCTAAGCACGTAGGGTGACCAACCAAATCTCTTACGTAAGGTTCCGTTTCCCCTCTTACGTATTACGTCTGTCCTCCTTCAAACATGCTACTGCTCTGTAGAATGCAGTTGTGTTTCGTCTGACAGCATGATCTCCTAATTGTAGGAATTCAAGGACGTGTTATCTGTAGAGATGGCGTGGCCTGGGGATCTGCAGATGTTGCTTAGGACGAGACAGCGTTATACAGTAGGCCAGGTTGCTGCCTTGTAACATCCGGGTGTCTTCCATGAGCGGCTGGATGCAGAAAGTGATAATTCAGTATTCATGTGCCTCTCCTAACTTCTGAAGAGCATGGTTTTATTGTCTATGCCCCGATATAAGCAAAGACACTCTTGTTCACATGATTTTTTCTGAGTTTTTTTATACAGAAACTAACTGAGCAACATCGTTCATTGTATCTGCTTCCTGTAACAATGGCACCACATATTCTGGAGCATGCAACACTTCCTGAAGAGAGTTGAGCACTCCCACACGAGAATGAAATGGAACACATTTTCTCAGTGTTATCAAATATCTACATGTCTCTCACTTGATTTTACTTGGTTGGCAAATTACAAAGCATAAGAGAAAGCAGCAGAGCTACAGTCATAAGGACCTTTAGAGGTCAGTAGCCGTGCTTGGATGTGCAACACGTGTAAGTTTGTCAGCCCATCATAAGAGAGTAAATTTGATGTAGCACATATACCTCTTCTCTTTACAGATTTTAAAGTTACAACATTAAAAATTTATACGTGTACAACAGAAATGAGTAAAGGTCATACGACACTTTCAATCAGATATTAGTGAAGGTATATCCACTATAGTTTTTTTGAAAATTTTAGTGCCAAAACAAAGTAGGATCAGACATACAAAAACTTAATCTCAAAAACATATAGTGGTCTAGTAATCTGCCTCTTCCATGATCCTGTTGAAGACCAGCGCGACAGACTTCACTCATTATGCTAATGGCTATATTGTTTTCTAATGAGAGATGAAGAACAAGAATTAAAGCTGATATGGAATTAAACTGGTCTTAAGAAAAAAATGCACATCATATATTTCTTGCACTATGTTCTCATTCTTGAAAGGTATGAGCTGTGATATGTATGCATATTGTAGTTCTGTAAAGATTAAGCCGTCGTTCGTTCACTTTGGCATGATCAGGTGGGTACTCAAAGTAGTTATTTACCTGATGATGCATCCAGACAATCAGACATGCTCTAGACTAGATCCAAGATTGGCAATTTCAGTAGCTGGATGATTGTTGATAGATTTCTTGTTCTCTTAAGATTAGTGGATTACCCAAGACGACAAGACACACATTGCAAGTGCATAATTGCTCTCATTATTTGTATGGAGGAGATAGTGGACAGAGTAAGAAGAAATTGATTTATACAAGTAAAAAAGGTCGAAGAAGAAAAGTTGATTTAACAGTAAAAAGGTCGACAATGATGTGCACAAGGATCATAAAATTATCTGTTGCACAATTAGTGTTGAGACATGAAAGTATGATTGCTACCTTTGCATCCCACGGGCAATTACCTAGTTAACAAGTAACAACTGTAAGGTATAAGTGTTCCTACTCCTCGATGCGGAGCCGCGTTGGTATATATTGATGTGAGGCAGAAATAGCCTCTGTCGTGGCCTACAAGGTTCGCAACCCGATCGCTAGGATTCAGGTTGTTACAAGTTGTCGCTAGGAGAAGAGATAGATACGGGAGAGATGGAAAAGATAGACCGTTGAGATTACTATTGATATTTACCTCTAATTCTAACAGCCACCCTTAATCTCAACTATCCTACATTAAGATTTCTCTTGAACTCTTCAAAAAGTTTGCTTCATAGAGGTTTAGTAAAACCATCTGTAACCTGATCTTTAGAGGGAATAAACCGTATGCCCAACTTCTTCTCTGCAACCATTTCTCGCACAAAATGAAAGTCAATCTCAATATGTTTGGTTCTGCCATGGAAAACTGGATTGGCAGAGAGATAGGTGGCTCCCAAGTTATCACACCACAAACATGACACACGATGCTGCTTGATTCCCAATTCACTAAGCAATGATTCCAACCAAATGATCTCAGCAGTTGCATTTGCTAGTGACTTGTATTCAGCCTCAGAACTTGATCTTGACACTGTAGCTTGTTTTCTGGCACTCCAAGAAATAAAGTTGGAGCCAAAGAACACTGCAAATCCTCCAGTTGACTCTCTGTCATCACTACATCCGGCCCAGTCAGCATCAGAGAAAGCACTAACAAGGGTGGAATTAGAACGTCTGAACTAAAGGCCTAAGCTCATAGTGTATTTTATATACCATACAATTCTTTTAACAGCTATCCAATGTACAGTAGTAGGTGCATGTAGATACTGACAAGCCTTGTTAACAGCAAAGGATGTATCTTGTCTTGTTAGTGTTAAGTACTGTAGAGCCCCTAATGCACTTATGTACCTTGTGCTTTCTTCTTCCTTAAGTGGCTCTCCTTCAAAGCCTGAAAGTTTTTCCGAAGAAGACAATGGTGTAGGTGAAGGCTTACAATCCTTCATCCCCATGCGAACTAGAAGTTCAGTGGCATATTTCTCTTGATTAAGTACTATGCCATCTTGAATCTTCTTGACTTCAATGCCTAGTAAGAAGTGTAGACCACTCAGATCTTTCAAAGCAAACTCTGAACTTAGATTATGCAAGAGAGCATTAGTGGCACTTTGTGAAGAACTTGCAACTATAATGTCATCAACATATATCGATACAAATATAACTTTGTTTGCCTTGTTATAAATGAAAAGTGAAGTGTCAGCTGTAGACGCAGCAAAGCCCAGGTGCCTTAACTGAGAGCTTAACCTTGAGTACCATGCTCTCGGTTCTTGTTTCAAACCATAAAGTGCCTTGTCAAGTTTGCAAACATAGTGAGGTTCCCCTTTTTCTGCATACCTAGGTGGTTGTCTCATGTAAACCTCCTCTTGCAGAACACCATGCAAAAACGCGTACTGAACATCTAGCTGTCTCAAGCTCCATCCCCTGGAAACATCAATAGCTAATACAAACCTAATAGTTGCAGCTTTAACAACAGAACTGAAAGTATCTTCATAGTCTAAGTCATAATGTTGCTTAAAGCCCTTTGCAACTAACCGTGCTTTATACCTGTCAACTGAGCCATCCGCCTTCTTTTTGATTATGTAAACCCACTTATAATCAATAATATTTTTACCTCTTGGCTCAGGTACAAGATGCCATGTCTTGTTCCTCATAAGTGCCATGTATTCTTCATCCATTGCATTTTTCCACTTTGGATCTTCAAGAGAATCTTCTAATTTGGTGGGTTCTTCTGTAACACACAACATGCCATATGGTATAATGCCATCAGTTCTAATCTTTGGATTTCGTATACCTTTTTGTAGTCTAGTCATAACGCGTGAAACTAGTTGCGGTGGAACACGTGTTATCCACTGGATAGAAGGTGGTGTATAGGACTCAGCCACAGAAGATCCTGAGGAAAGTCTGGGCCCACTTTGCACAGCAGATCCCATAGCCTGCGGTGTGGCTGAAGGAGTTACCGCATCCAGCCTAGCACCCACAGAAGACCACGTGGAGCCACCCTGCACATGCGTGTGGGGCTATGATCCCGAGCCGGACGCGCTTCCTGCTGCGTCTGTCGGCGTGGTTTCTGCCGCTGTCGCTGTCAGGGCCCCGTGCATGGGACGCGGATGCGCATGCGGCGACGTGGCATCCTCTGGTTGGTGCGGGTTAGCTCTGCCCGACGCGTGATCCCAAGCGTATCTGCGCACGCGATCCGAGGAGTCATGGCGCACAGGAATTCCAGGATACTGCAGATCTCCCTCGTGCTCCGCGCCAGCTTCGTCCAGTTCTGGCACATGAAATATAGGGTCGGTTTCTTAAAAAAATTGATCATTTTATGCATCATTTTCCTTCTCATTTTCTGCATGACCCTGCACATGAGGAGGCATAGTATGAGTGCTAGTAGGGTTATCAGTTGGGTTAGTACAATCATCGCCCCCATGATCAAAATTTTGGAGATTTGATGGAAGGAGAATAATTTCTTTCCTAAGGAGAGCTCTGGCATTTGGATGAAGGGATTCAAAGGGATATACTGATTCATCGAATACAACAACTCGAGATATATAAACCCTTCCTGTGGAAACATCTAGACATTTGACTCGTTTATGAATGGGACTATAACCAAGAAATACACTTTTCTTTGTACGCAAGTTTGCCTGTATTGTATGGATGAAGGTTTGGCCAGCAAGCCCAATCAAATACACGAAGTGATTTATAATCAGGAGTAATGCCAAAAAGACGTGTGATGGGAGTCTCAAAATCAATGAGTTTGCTAGGAAGCAAAATTATGAGATATGTGGCAGTCACGAATGCTTCATCCCAGAATTTGAGTAGCATGGATGCATTTGCTAGTAGAGCTAATCCTACTTCAACAACATGGCGATGTTTTCTTTCGGCAGAACCATTTTGTTGATGTGCATGGGGACATGAAACATGATGTGAGATGCCAAGTTGTTGAAAAAAGAGGTTCAGTTTCTTGTATTCACCTCCCCAGTCATTTAGCATGGCAATGATCTTAGTGTTATGTTTTCGTTCAACAAGGTTTAAAAAATTATTGAAAACTTGAAACACTTCAGATCATTTCTTTAGAAGATAAATCCAAGTAAATTTGCTATAATCATCAATGAAGCTTACATAGTATGAATGTCTACCAATAGAACTAGGAGCTGGCCCCCAAACATCTGAGAATACAAGCTGTAAGGGTCCAATGGAAATGTTGATAGATATAGGGTATGGTAGCCGATGACTTTTAGCCTGCTGACATGGATCACAGAGACTCAATGCTAGACTCATTACTATGGGGAAGATTATTTTTAGTAAGAACAAACTTAACAATAACTGACAAGGGATTACCTAATCTACTATGCCACTTTGCTGAAGAAGGCTTGACAGCAACAAAGGCTTGTTTATTCGATGATGATGATGATGAAGATATGAGTGGGTAAAGGCCACCCACGCACTTGCCCCTAAGAAGTATTCTCCTCGTGTCCAAGTCCTTAACCAAAAAGAAATAAGGATATAATTCATTGAGAACACGATTGTCAAGGGTAAATCGATGAACAGGAAGAAGATTCTTTGATGTTTCAGGCACATATAGGACTCTTTTTAGATGCAAATTTTTCATGGGGTTTTGACAATTGAACTACCAGCATGAGTAATTTACGTACCAGAACAAATTGCAGTGTGTACTTGGTCGCCCCCACGGTACTTGTCTCTGGTCGTGAGCTTGTCAAGCTCCCCCGTGATGTGATTTGTAGCTCCGGTATCCGCATACCAGTTTGTGCCGATGCCGTAGGAGTCGGTGACAACATTGGCCTCCTTCTCCTCGTACTAGTGCTCTTCATAACGATCCCAACACTCACGGGCGCCCCCGCGGTGATGCTTGAAGCAGATTTGGCACTCGGGATAATCCCGGTGCGGTTGGCGTTAATGTTGTGGTAGTTGTGGACGACTGCCTCGAGCTCCCCTGTTGCTGCCGCTTGGGGCAGAAGGAGATCGCCTCCCTCGGCCACGACCTCTGGTGCCGCGTGCACGCCCCCAAGACTTGTACTGACCGCGGCCGCGGTAGGCCAGATTGGCGGACATGTGGAAGCCGCCTTCTCCACCATCACCGAGCATCTCCAGGCGCTGGTCGAAGGCGACGATCTGAGCGAACAGCTCATCGACGGTGATGGCAGACTTGACAGCACCGATGGCTGCCACAATTGGATCGTAATCCGGATCCAGTCCAGCGAGCACATAATCCACCATCTCAGGATCTATGACAGGACGCCCTGCAGCCGCGAGCTCATCCCCAAGACTCTTCATCTTGGAGATGTAGGAGGTATTGGACATGTTGCCCTTCTTTGTTGTGGTGATGGCGATTCTCAGGTTTGTAATCCTGGATTGAGATTGCGATGCAAAGAGGGTAGTGATGCCAGTCCATAAATCATAAGTACGTTCCTTACCAATAAATTGGGCGAGGACTTCTTTGGAGAGGGAGTTCAGCAAAAATCCAAGAACGTTTTGATCCCTTGATAGCCATGGTGCGTATAGTGGGTTTGGCACCATTGTAATGGACTTGTCCGACTGCTGCTGCTCCACCATGGGAGGGGGCGAGGCATCGGTTCCATCTAGGAGCCCCATGACCTGCGCTCGTCGTAGGCCGGGCATAATCTGGGCCTTCCACAAGAGGTAATTCCCCTTGGTGAGCTTCTCGGATGGTGGAGACCCGAGGTTGAGGACAACTGGTGCCGAGGTAGAAGACATGGCGATGGAGATGAGTTCTCGTAGCTAGATGGGGAAGAGAATTGGCTCTATATACCATGTAAGGTTTAAGCGTTCCTACTCCTCGATGCGGAGCCACGTCACTATATATTGATATGAGGCAGAAATAGCCTCTGCCGTGGCGTACAAAGTTTGCAACCCAATCGCTAGGATTCAGGTTGTTACAAGTTGTCGCTAGGAGAAGAGATAGATACGGGGGAGATAGAAAAGAGAGACCATTGAGATTAAAATTGATATTTACAAGTTGTCACACGCTTTATTATGAAGGATGAACCTGGAGTGACTCAGACTCCACAAGCAATGGTGTGTAAGTATATGTCATTGTCGGAAATCGGGCAGGTAACAAACACAAGGAGGTTACAGTTGTTGTGCAGCGCAACGGCTGCCCCTAACTGTCGCTCTTCTTCGGCTCAAGCCCACTGGTAGAGTCATTCTACTGACAGCCTGCCTAGCTCTCAGTAGATTAGGTCTACACCGTTGTAATCCTCTGTTCAGAAGCGTTGATCGATGCCCCATTGATTGGTCAATGGAAGAAGTAAAGAAGTTAACAACAAAAAATAGCACAAGGAAGAAGTCAGTAATATGAAAAGTAATATAAAAAATCAGGAGACTTACACTCACACACCAGCGGTTTCTTAGAATGGATATAAATTTGTCGACGCGACTTTCGCCGTCGTTATCTCTTGTCCCTCATCATCACAGTAGCTTCCTGACCGATTGATTACATTTGCAGGTACCGATCTCTACTACATGCACACACGCACACACGCGCGCGCGCACAGACACACGCCAGGAAGCTCCGGAAGCTCTTAGACCAGCCAGGTGCTTATGTATTCCCATCCGTTCCGGACGCCACGCGTTAGCTGGAGCAGCAGCTAACTGGTAACCAACTAACCACCACTCTCACGCTTGCTTGGCCTCGAATGGCTACTGCATATCCATGCCATGGTCTGGGGTACTCAGTAGCTAGCTCATGAATACTTTAGGCCAAACTGACAGGAATTAGCAAAATGGTTTTGATAGTTGTTATTTACTTGTAATCATCCGTGGATTGGGAGTCCATAAACACTACCAGAATTTACCCAATTGCCGACGGCCGTATCTATGCCGACGGGGGCCGTCGGCATTGATGGATATATCCCGACGGCCTAGGTCAAGCCGTAGGCGTAGCCAAGCCGTTGGCATATGTCCATCTATGCCGACGGGGGTCGTCAGCAAAGCACGGTCGTCGGGGTCGCTCGAGGTACGCCTACGGTGGCCGTCGGCATATCACGGGCCGTCGGCAAAGCCCGGGCCCGG
Organism: Thinopyrum obtusiflorum; assembly: GCA_036873465.1. Lineage (NCBI taxonomy): Eukaryota > Viridiplantae > Streptophyta > Magnoliopsida > Poales > Poaceae > Thinopyrum > Thinopyrum obtusiflorum. The sequence continues at coordinate 151,121 of JAAAWM010012034.1, forward strand.
CTACCCGGTCAGCGACGGCCGTTTGACGGCGTCGGACCTACGCCGACGGGTGCTAACGGTGGTCGTCGGCATAGATTTGCTGACATCATCGATCCGCGCCATGTCCACGTCATCCATCCGAGGCGTAGGAGGGTCCGTGGGGTGGCAGAGGTATGCCCACGGCATAGGCCTGGCCCATGGCCTCTGCCACGTCATCGATCCGAGTGCTTCACTACCTCATCGATCCAGGGCATCGTCGATCCATGGGCGTAGCTATGCCAACGGCATAGATTTTGTGCCAATTTTCCCTATTTTATTTATTTTCCCTTTATTTTCAAAACATAAATGTGTCTTATCTAAAAAAAACATACCTCAATTATATATCGATTGCCCCC